>SKCR01043084.1:0-41878 GCA_019454045.1 Zanthoxylum bungeanum
CTCTATCGGTATAATCTCGTTGATTTTTCTATTAGCAATCTTATAATAAAACTTAGAACTCGCTTCTGCAGTATACCACGGATCCATGGATTTAACGGATTGCTAATCCCATAATTAATACATATGCTTTGTACAAAGAACTGACGGATCCTATCTTGATACATACAAGATATCCTGAGGAGGTCTGATCTAAATAGATCGGTGGCGTGAATGCCATCAAAGTGTGGAGGATACCTCATATATCCACAGTGGTATCTCAAGTCAAAGAATCACTATGCTACTCAACCCGAGAAGATTCTTATTGACGTTGGTGTACCATCTATTAAGAATCTTCGGTGAGTCACTCAGTATTTATCCGATATAAACACTTATATGTCTATACAAGTCTCCCGAGACTCATGGTTCATTGGGATAAACCATCGGACCAAGTCCGATATATGACATATACTGGTCTCATTAAATTTCACTAACCGACCTGTGTTAGTAAATCTTGACCATGAACTTTTTTTGAGAATATACAACTTATAGTGACACTTCCCAATGTTAATTACAAACTACGTTGTAACTGCGCACTACGTTGTAAATCTTGGTGTCTTTTTCTAATTTATATACATATCACTAAACCGGATTTAGTTTCAATTTAATCGAAATTAGATCGAATATATATATAAAAGACAAGAGGTGCTACCATTAAATAAGTAATATTATGGAAAAAGGTATTGCTCGTATTCATGAATCATACATAAATACGATCCGGATTGGCGCTTCGAGCACCAACCCTAACAGCACGCGTCCTCACTCGCCACCCCGCACCGGCCAAATGCATTTACACGCGCTCACGGGCCCTCAAGCGCCGGCACTTGCTAGCATGTCACTCAAGACAGACGACATGTCGTCTGTATATTATGTGTACGTACGACATGTCAGCTGATTAAACTAGATGAAACCGACAAGTCGGATGTTAATACGTGAACGACATGGCGTCCCCTTTAGGGCTATACGTACGAATTGTCGTACAAATATCAGACGTCCTGTCGTCTGATTTTCTAAATACCGGATGACATGTTGTTTGTCTCTTATGGGAGTGTTTTTAAAGGTAAAAATAGGTTCAACTATCCAACTTCTAGGGTCCACATCTTTCTCAATTTTAATCCAAATTAAGCAAATGATATACCGAATTAAATATTACATGTCCTAGTTGTCAAAACATCTTAGAACATGTAATTTTCAATTTCGTATCAGAAGATATCAAGACCCAAAGTTGGAAGAAAATCATTTTTGTAAAAATTTTTTAAAAAAAACGTGCATTTTCTTTATTCTTTTTCATGCATGATCAAACCTTTTTGTGTAATCTAACTAGAATACATGTATTAAAGCTACTGATACCAATTTCGGAAAAATATCATCCCTAATATCTTCATGGAACAAATCCATAATGGTCCACATATGATCTAACCATACATTTATTACTAGTCCTAAATTTATTCACAAACAAATTTAAATAAATCTAAGTATTTCACAACACAATTGCATACTCTACTTCTGTATAGATGCTCTTAATCAAACTTAATTGATTGATTATCTCAATGAGAAAATGCTCATATTTATAGGAGGTGAAATCAAGTTACTATACCATCACATGCATGACTTCCTATTTACTCACATGCACTTGGAAGCAAACATTAATTATTATGTAATCACATATATTTGGTAACTTAATGACTTCCTCTAACCCCTTCAAAAATATTACCATCATGGGCGTACCATATGTTTCCCATTACATTTTCTAAATGTTATTTTCTAACATTTTCTAACAATAACAATTTGCAAGAATTTTTAATCAATAAGGCATCACTTACTAAAAGTCTTTTTTTTATACTCAAAATCACCTTTCTTAAAAATAATAGAGATTTAAAATCAATAATTAATTTTTGTAGACACTATCTACACAACAACTCTCATCATAAGGTCTCACCATTTCTAAATTCACAACATTATCACACTTCATTAACACGAATTTGATCCTAAAAAATATGTGTTGACGACTGGTTTTCCTCTCAGGGACAATAACAGAATATTGTTCTCGGGATTAACCTTTCTTCAGCAGTGAATTTATTTTGTTATGGGGAACCAAAAGTAAACTTCGATAGAAGGAGAAGAGTACGCAGATTGACACAGGGAGTTAACGTAGTTCGGCGGATTGAATCCAACCTACGTCCACGGGCACAAAACGGATGGGTGTTTTACTAATGAAACGTGCTCGGCCGACCTGTTTTGTGGTCGGTAAGTGTGAAAACCAAGCTGTTTTACAAAAGGAATTTACAAAAGGCTATTTCTCCACAAAATTAAGAAGAGAAAAGACTTGTTCTTTTTATTTCCTATGAGACTACCCTCCCTTATATACTAAGAATGAGGTGGTAAGATGAGGCGGTTGTTGTTCCCATTTTGTAGAATCTTCCACGTGACATTTGACTCATTTATTAAGTTCTCTGCCCAAGGTCTGTCCTCTGACATCCCGTCACCTCAATCTGATTTTCTACTACCACACGTAATTTATTGATGATGACAGCCTGGTGGGTGTTTCCGGGAGATGACAAGTTTAAAGGGAAATTACAGTCTCGAGGCTTCTATCGGTTGCTAAGTGGTCGGCCAAATAATCCGCCGAACTCATCGAACTACTTCCACCCTGTCCTGAAATGTCCGAGTGCTTTTACTGCTAAAAAGGGGGTCGGAGCAGGGCCGAACCGAGCTGACAACCTGATGTGGTTGGCTTATGAAAAAACCGCATCGGAGCACACTTTTATTGTTGGTCTAATCTGGGAGATTGCGTCTGGACTCCTGCTGAGCCAAGAAGTGGTTAATATTTTCCTGAACATCGGTTAAGGGGGAAATTTCACCTCTGTCCCTGGCTTACAATGCTCGATTTATGTATTGATCTTTACCATCAATATATATCCCCTAGTTCTTGGTATCAACGAGTTTGCGAGTTGATGCCGAGAACTATTACAAGTATGGTGTACTGTCGCCAGACTAGTGGTTGCCTCTGGAAAAAATCATTTTTTTTTTGCTCTTCCGCATCTGGATGTGAGGAGAAACTCTGGAGTTCGATCACCTTTGAACCTGGCCATAAGACGAACACTTTGTTTCTGAGCTGATGTCAAATCCACTTGGTGGGGCGTAATTCGACCTCATATATAGAGAAAACATCTGGTTCTGGGGGAATTCTACATCCCCAATTCAAAGAATCAGACTCGGCGAGATTCACCCCAAACCCGAGCTGAGCAATGTACTTGGATCTGGGGGAATTTTACATCCCCAGTTCAAAGAATCAGACTCGGTGGGATTCACCCCAAACCCAAGCCGAGGCTCTGCTAATTCTGGCATGGGCGACCCCTTGCCAGACCAGCGGAAAACAAAAAACAAAGATTTATAACAAAATTGATAAAAGGTGGGGGTGACTTAGCACATACCCCAAATGAAAAAATTTCACAAGTTCAAATAGCAACGCGGATGCCTTAAGACAGCGTCCTGTCCGAGATCTCCAAAACATAATTTCTAATCTCTCAAAGGCCTTGGCGGAATGAATCCAGCCCTGAGCCGAATAACCATGAAGCCTTGGCGGAACAAATCCAGCCCTGAGCCGAAGGCACATAGAGGCCTCGGCGGAATGAATCCAGCCCCGAGCCTAGACACCATGAAACCTCAGTGGAACGAATCCAGCCCCGAGCCGATGGCACACAGAGGCCTCGACGGAACGAATCCAGCCCCGAGCCTAGACACCATTAAGCCTCGGCAAAACGAATCTAGCACCGAGCCGATGGCACACTAAGGCCTCGGCGGAACGAATCCAGCCCCGAGCTGATGGCACACAGATGCAAGTCATGGGGTAGTTACGCTCCGACCTCGGGAGTCTGATACTGCCATGAGGGGTTCACGCGATCTCTCATGCACTTCATCCCTTGAAGTAACTCAGATCCACTTAAAATAAAAGGAGCCAGGTCGGCACATTTTACCTGGGGTTTGATAATGACACCAGTGTTCGGCGTGCCACGGGTTTGGTGCCCTTTCTAACCTCAAATCGTTCCTCGTATTGAGCATGCCAAGAAAATAATGAAAACAACTTTCACGTTTGATTAACAAACAAGCGAGATGTGCAAGTTTCTTAAAAAAATGAGAGTTTTTATTCATATTTAAATGACATACTGCCTTTTTTACAACTCTTTGCCAGACATTTCAAGAGAGGCTTTTATATTTACTTTCTTCTGCTTCCTGTTTTACGGTTCAACTGTGTCTTTTAATCCGAGCTCTGAAGACTCCCGATGCATATGCCATAGCTGTAAACTTCACACTCGAGCTAGCTCATGCATCAGGCGCTCTGTTGGAATCCCTCGGTCTGAACTCGATTCTGAGGATTCCGAGCTGGATCACAGGGTCTACCGAATTAGGCACTTTATCGGTGTTCCCTCAACAATGTATTTCTCCAGTGTCTGGTGCCTCTCGATCGACCCTAGGCTTCCGAATGAGGTCGTCAGTCTTCGCTTCGCGTGGTGTTCCCGAATACCTTACTCCTCATTTCCTCTCATTCGGGGAAAGCCACCACACCAATTGAGAACTGGACCGACGGACGTCCTCCCTCGCCTTTGGCTGACCTTCTCCCTGATCAATCCTCAAGCACAAGTAACTTGCGAGGCTAGCGGTTGGTAGTTTAGGAAGCGTAGATCCTTCTTACTGAGGATCCTGGTCAGCTGTCGCCAACGGATGTAACCCATTCCCGCCGTTACATTTCATTCGACAATGCACCCTGGATGAGTGTCTGTTGGCCAATATTTTTACATTTCATTCCACAATTCAACAAGAAAAGGTTTTTATCCATGCGGACTCTTTCTTCCTCCCGTTCTGGCTTGCTTCATCCTATTCATTTCCCCTCCCGTCCATTCTGATGTTGAGCTACTTGTGCAAACCATGTCTTTCACCTTCTACCATCATCTTACAACGCGAGTTGCTTCTTGTTCTGATCCCCACAGACGGCGCCAACTGTTGATGACTGGTTTTTGTCTTAGGGACAATTACGGAATATTGTTCCCGGAATTAACCTTCCTTCACCAGTGAATTTATTTGGTTATAGGGAACCAAAAGCAAACTTCGATAGAAGGAGAAGAGTACATAGATTGACACAGGGAGTTAATGTGGTTCGGCGGATTGAATCCAAC
The DNA here is from genome assembly GCA_019454045.1 of Zanthoxylum bungeanum. NCBI lineage: Eukaryota > Viridiplantae > Streptophyta > Magnoliopsida > Sapindales > Rutaceae > Zanthoxylum > Zanthoxylum bungeanum. The sequence goes on from SKCR01043084.1 coordinate 5,211, forward strand.
CTACTTCCATGGGCATAAAACGGATGGGTGTTTTACTACTGAAACGTGCTCGGCCGACCTGTTTTGTGATCGGTCAGTGTGAAAACCAAGTTGTTTTACAAAAGGCTCTTTCTCCATAAAATTAAGAAGAGAAAAGACTTGTTCTTTTTATTTCCTATGAGACTACCATCCCTTATATACTAAGAATGAGGCGGTAAGATAAGGCGGTTGCTGTTCCCATTTTGTAGAATCTCCCACGTGACATTTGACTCATTTATTAAGTTCTCTGCCCAAGGTCTATCCTCTGACATCCTGTCACTTCAATCTGATTTCCTACTGCCACACGTAATTTATTGATGATGAAAGCCTGGTGGGTGTTTCCGGGAGATGACACGTGTAAAGGGAAATTGCAGTCTCGAGGCTTCTGTCGGTTGCTAAGTGGTCGGCCAAATAATCCGCCGAACTCATCGAACTACTTCCACCCTGGCCTGAAATGTCCGAGACCTTTGACCTGCTAAAAAAGGGGTCGGAGCAGGCCCGAACTGAGCTGACGACCTGATGTGGTCGGCTTATGAAAAAAACCGCATCAGAGCACACTTTTATGGTTGGTCTCATCTGGAAGATTGCGTCTGGACTCCCGCTGAGCCGAGAAGTGGTTAATACTTTCCTGAGCATCGGTTAAGGGGGAAATTCCACCTCTGTCACTGGCTTACAATGCTCGATTTATGTATTGATATTTACCATCAACAATATGAAACAACTTTTAAGCTACTGAAACAACAAACTAGATCATTTTCAGCAAAACATTAACCTTATTATTGATTCAACTATTGGGAGCAATCATCAGCTGTAACCGACGTTTTAAAAGTGATTTCATATATTTGGGTTATTTGTTTTATCATACAGTAAGATTTCTTGGCATTTAAATGAACTTATAGTAATTGCAAAATGGAGGTTATAATGAATAGGCTATAACATTAATAGGTTTATCTTTGAAACATGTATGGAAACATTTCGAAATACAGATGAATAAAGTTCAGGGATATTCTTTAAAATAGAAGTTCGCGATCACGTACAGAAGACCACCGTGGGTTCTATTAACAGTAAAATAACAATTCAATAATACAGAAATAACTCATTCTCCATTACTCAAAACTAAGTTAATTTCTTACCAGAGAATGAGAAGAATCATAACTATGAAGCAATAACAAATTCATCTGAGAAATCAATATCCGCTTTCTTTTTCAATGTCTTCAACATGGAAATACTTGCAGTTATAACATTAGTGGTCAGGATACTTGATACAGCGGGTACACTACAAAAATTATGCCCTTTAGCGTCGAAACTAATCGATGCAAAAATCCACAGTTTTGACGCAAAAGTAAATTAGCGTCGAATTAATTAGACGCAAAAATTGGACGCCGAAACACCGACGAGAATAATATTTAGCGTCGAAACAAAGATATTCGACGCTAAAAACTACCATTTTGTGTCCAATGTATTTCGACGCTAAATAAAATTTTATGACGCTATAGGTCAGATATTGCGACGAAATAATTCGACGCTAAAAGTTAGACTTTTAGCGTCGTTTAGTTTCGACGCTAAAGTATATTAATAAAAATAATATTTGTATACTTACAGCTCTTTTACTATTAACGTCGAATATTTTGACGCCAAAAACATATTTAGCGTCGACTAGTTCGACGAAAATAGTTAACAAATGTGTTTTTTTTTAAAAATTATTAATTTACTGCTTTTTGGTCTAAAATAATTAATTTAATATTTAATTTAATTGAAAAAAAATTTATGATTAATAACAGAATTACGAAATATTATAATAATTATTTTATTATTATATTGAAATTTTTTTAGAAAAAATACATATTATATTAAAACTATTTGTTCAAAATGTTTATACAAATGGATATAAAATTTATTACTATTGTGATGGGGGACGCTCGAGCCCGATGAACCCTGACTGAGTGAGGCCTCCAACATCTGGCGGAAAGTCAGCATTTGTTGTTCGAACTACTCCATCTTCTTCTCGTGGTCCACCTTGACCTGTTGTAGCTCCTTCTTAGTCTTCTTCAGCTCGTCTCGGGTGGTGACTAGCTGGTCTTCGGTGGTGGTTAGCCGATCTTGGGTGGTGGCTAGCTGGTCTTGGGTGGTGACTAACTGGTCTCGAAGAGAGGAGGTATTGTCTGAAATAACAGTATTGTGTGCAGATGACGTCGGCTTCTTACGAGTGCCAAGGCCAACGTTGTAAGCTGTCTGATTCTTGAAAACCAATTGCGACAAGTGCTCATCTGGTATCGGGTCGGACCTTGTCTCCTGAGTTTGATGTTGGAGTTCCATCATTTTGTTCTGTTTAAAAAAATAAGTTAATGTTATAATTTTTTAGAAAAAATTAACATAATAATAATTATTATTTTATTTTAAAAACTGAAACTTACATAGCAGTGTTCGGCTTCTTCATTTATCCATTTGTTTTTCTCATTGTAATGTGTCACTCGGAAAAAAATCTAGAAATGATTGCACCTCACATGTGCTACTCTGTTAAAAACTAAAAATAAATTCAGTATTATTCAAGTATGGATGGATTCATACCCCATTCTCAAATCACGCAACATTTTCTTTGCCTCGTAATACGACTTAGGCAATTTGCTTCCAGCCGGTAACATTTGCCCCAGTCTCTCTAGCATCATATCAATACTTTGTTGGTCATTATGTTGATTACTTTATTGTGTAATAATTTCACAACGAAATTCAAGATCGACATTCCAGCACCTTCAAATGGATTTTTTTTTTGCCTCATCAAGTAGTTCACTAAATAAATTTTGATCATTTCCACTTAACACTGTCATGTCAGCACTAACACTATGACCAAGTTGTGGACCTTGTAAGTCATGCAAAGCATCGGTTATCTCATCGTTTGCAGGTTGATTATAACTACTACTCCCTTCACCGGAATGAATAAACCGTGACTGAGAATCATACTGCTCACCGTGATTAATCCACGTACGGTAAGTTGGTGATATTCCCGACATGTATAAATGATTATGAACTTCATCTAACCGTTTCCTTTTCCTATTCAAACAATTTGTACATGGACACCGAACACGACCTTCTACATCAATGTGTTGCTTTACGACTTCCATGAACTCAGAAACTCCATTACGATATTCAACACTCAATCTATCCAGCGAGCTCATCCAATTTCTATCCATTTCAGCCAAATACCTAAATATAATAATATAATTATTAAACATCATATTACACTCATCAACATTACTAATTCATTAATTATTTATTTAAGCATATACATATATATTTAGTTGATAAATTAAATAGTTGACAGAAAAAATATATTTAGTTAATTAATTAACTAATCTACATATATGAATCATAAACCACAAACAAAAAGTATATAATAAACATAATTATAAAAAATAAAAATAATAAAGAAATATGAAAGAAGATTTACCTTATGGAAAATTGATTACAATTTTATTGAAAATTTGTAGGAGAGTTGTGAGGTTGCAGAGGAGAGATTCTCATATTTCAGAGGATGAGATTGAAGAAGATGAGAGAAAAAACAGAAGGGGAGAAGGGTTGGTAGCATTCTGCATTTTAATCTATCTTTAGCGTCGAATCACTACATTCGACGCTAATTGTCCGATTTTTAGCGTCAAATCTCCTATTTCGACGCTAAATGTCTGATTTTTAGCGTCGATATTAAATTTAGACGCTAAAGATTAAAGGATTGTCGGTGGTATCTTCATAAACCTTTAGCGATGCTACTTCGTCGACGCCAAATTTCAAGTTTTTGGCTTCGAATATGATTTTTGACGCTAAAAGTATAAAATTTAGCGTCGAAATTTTATGTCGATGCTAAAGATTATTGGAATAGTTAAAAAAAATTAGCGTCGAATACTTGGTGACGCTATATAAGTCGTACTTTTAGCGTCGATATATGAATTCGACGAAAAAAGTTGAATATTTAGCGTCGAAATTGATTTTCGTCGCTAAAATCTTGATATTTGGCGACGAATATTAATTACGACGCTAAAAGTGATTATTAGCGTCGAAATTAGTTTCGACGCTAAAGTTTTGGACGCTAAATGGCATAATTTTTGTAGTGGTGATTGCTTATGATTGTTCAGTAGTTTGTTTTACATTGCCACAAAAAATACGTTTGAGGCAAAGACTGACTCGGAAGTTCTTGAATTTGCGTCCAAGTTTTCTATTTTGGTGGTCTATATCGAACTACTCCCAGTGTTAAACAAGATCTTGCTTCTTGATCATCATCTCTCATAACTGCTTTCTAGGTTCCCATGCTCATCTTCCACAGCCTTTGTCTCAGTAGAACTATTACATGTTCTCGTCACATATCCCATAATCAAACTGTTGTCACATGTCACACCCTTCCTAAATGTGAACTCACTCTATGATATTTCATCCTTGAATTTGTGAAAAAATTCATCCGGGTAATCTTCAACACTACTGACAAATCATAATCCACATATGTTTCTTCTGTTTCTTTATCAATAGTCGCTACCACATAAATTTTAGTTGCTGTGGTATTGTTTATAAGAGATGCATTGCCAATCATCACCACTATTGGAATCATTATCAATGACTGACCAAAACAAAGTTTTAGCATATGGAAGTGGAAAACACTGAAAATCAACTACAACCAAGCTGATCATGAACAGAAATCTCCTAATTTCAACATAGAATACCCTCTGAAATTTTGCAACAATATCCATATCATAGGAATATGGTTGAAACTTTCCGGGTCAGGCGCAGCGGAAGCGCAGTTCTGGCGAAATCGTAAGTTTAAAACTTTTAAAGTTACCGAATAATTATTCGATATCATATATCTATAACTTATTCATATTTCACCTGAACATATTATTCAATATCATATAACGACATAATTAATGATGAAAACATTAGGAAACTTTCACGGAAACAATTTTCCGCAAAATAGCATAAAACGCATTTTAGTCGAACCGACCAACCGAGACCACATGGAGGCTGCCCAGGTCAGCCCCAATGGTATTTGTGTAGTTCATGGGCTGCCCCAAACAGTGACCAATTCATTGTTTGCACAGCCGTCACCCGGTAAGCCTGAAAACTCACCCGGTAACGCCTTTTTTTTGCCGTTTTCACTTATTTTCACTCCGAAACAATTTTCGAAAATAATCCTAACTTCCAATACACATCCAACATATCTAAATGACATATTTTCATCACAAAAATTCCAGATTTTCTAGGTCTTAAACAATGAGCAAAATTTATCATTTTTCATACTTTAAATCCAATTCTCTCAAGACTAATCAAATTAATCTTACACTAAATCAAAGTCACCACTAATGAAAAACTCTATAACAATTCTAGGCATAACAAGAGTAGTCATTACACTCTAGAATGGAAACCAAGTTGTCAAACAATAAATTGAACACAAATTACACTAATTTAGTTCAAAGTATATATACACACATGCTCAAAGCAACTCAATCTTCCATCTAAATCAAAAAACCCCAAATTTAGAGAATAAAAGAAACCCTAGAACAATTCTAGAAAAACTAAGAACAAGAAAACATATTTTCTAGCTAAAGGAAATAAAGATTACCTCATAAATATTCAAAAATCCTTAAGCTTTTTCTTGATTTTTATCACTTTTTTTTCCTCAAAATGAACTTTGGAAGCTCTCAAAAATGGAGGAAATTTCGTGCCTCATCAACCATGAAGAAAGAGAAAATATTTTTTCTTTTTATTCATGGAAGTGTGTGTTAGTGGGGAAAAAAGGTAAATCAATTTTAAATCAATTAAAAAAGACTTGATAAAAGTGTTACACATGGCATTTTATTTAATCATATATTTCCTTTATATATATATATATATATATACAACCAACACTTTACACATGTAAACTAAATAATAAAAGTCAAACATTACATTTAATAAAGACAATTATTATTTACTTTACATGTGTCAACATACAATATGTTAATGAATGTGTATATAATTTAATTATGTATCTAATACAAATACACATTAGAATGACCATAAGAAAATTACCCTGGCATGTGTAAATTCATTACAGATTAAACGATTCGAATTAACTAATTTAATCCGATAAAATATTATGAATAATTGGTATTATTCATAACGTGTTGCCCAAGTGCTCAAGGAGTACACTTCATATTGTGGGACTCTCTAAGTTCAGATTTATCTGTCACGGAATCCAATTATGTGTCCATAATTCACCCACTCGTAAATTATGACTACCACAAATAATCTCGCTGAACTATGCAAGTCGAGATTATCGTATACGTATAATCCCTCCATCACAGGCTATCCATATTATACCGGGATATAGATGAGAACGTCAAATTCCTAAGATATAATAGAGTCGACTTACAAATTTACGATCTATAAATAACACTCGGAACTCGCTTCCGCAATATATCACGTCAATGGATTTACTAGATCGTAAACACGTGCAGGATACATATGTCCTGTACATAGAACTGAGAGATTCTATCTTGATACACACCGGATATCATGAGCATCAATCCACAACCAACGAACAGGCAGAGGTCTGACCTAAAAAGGTCGGTGACGTGACTGTCATCAAAGTGTAGAGGATAACTCATATATCTACTATGGTATCTCAAGTCTAAATGTAAATATACTACTCGACTCGAGAAGATTCCTATTGATTGAGTACCACTATTAGGAGTACCATCTATTAGGAAATCTTCGATGAGTCGTTCAGTGTTTATCGAATAAACACCTACATGTCTATATGAGTCTCCAAAGACTCATGGTTCACTGGGATAAACCATCGGGCCAAGTCTCGATATACGACATGTACTGGTCTCATCGGATTTTACTAACCGACCCGTGTCAGTAAATCTTGACCATGAACTTTATTTGAGAATATACGACTTATAGTATCGCTTCCCAATGTTAATTACAACCTACATTGTAACTGCGCACTACGTTATAAATTTTCCGGTCTTTTTCCAATATATATCATTAAACCAGATTTAGTTTCAATCTAATCAAATTAGATCGAGTATATATATAAGAGACAAAAGGTTCTACCATCTATTATGTAATATTATGAAAATAAATTGTTCGTATTCATGAACCGATCATAAATATGATCCGAATTGACTCTCCGAGCACCAATTCTAACCGAGTAAATTTAATATAAGTGAAACAGAGTAATTAAATTACCTGCAGAGAGACCTGAGATGATTTAAAAGCTTTGACTGACTTCAGCTTCAGCCAAGTGGGAAATGCGCAAAGCCTTCTAGTTTTGGTTTTTTCCTTGGTTCCCAAAATTTTATTTAAGAAAATTACTTGTGCTTCCCATAAACAGTTTCTAAGGGCACAGAAGCCACAATTATTGTATCAAGAATGTTTAAAGTTTTATTTGATTAATGGTAAAAATAAAGACCTCTTGTTGACCAAATTTTAGGGCGTCGTCAAAGGAAATAAAATTTAAAAAGAAAAAAAAAAGGTACCATAGAAAATACTTTGGGATTCACTAATATTTCATTCATGGTTGAATCACTTTATATAATCTGCTTCTATGCTTCATCAACCCTATTAATAAATTTTGACTTGCATATCTGAACCGACTTATTTACAAAGAAAAAACTTTTCTAATTTTGTGTTCACTGTAACTTGAGATCAGAGGAAGCAAAGCATGACACAAGATTAACATTGTTTGTTGCAAATTTGAATTTCAATAAATGGGAATTACATTAGTTACATATTTTTGAATGAAAAAATTATTACATTTATGCTCCTTAATTTTCCACCAACATGTAACAGTCCATTTATTTTTATTTTAACACGTTTTGATTGAATTTTGCTGTTTCATTACAATAATTTAAATTTTATAGGCGTATTCAGGATTGAATTTTGTTGTTTCATTTAATTGTAATGTGCGTTTTCTTTGTTTAAAAATTTGCAACGTATATAAAATTAAAGAGTAAACGTTTTCTCTTTATATCAGACAATTAATCTACTAAAAACGTTAAAATTGTTTTCCTATATAAAGAGGTGTTGGGAAATTTCTAAGTCCCGATGATCGATTATCAAGCATAAAACAACATGTGAATACATCGAGGAAGTTGCGGGAATACTTACATCGATCGGTTGAGGCGATGCGACGAAGAACAAAAACTTTTTAAGCCATTTGAAGTCCTCCAGGGCTCACAGCAGTCCACTGGTTTTTGCTCCTCCAATAATCGGCAATGGTGATCTCCATCAAGCTCCAAGCTTTGTGTTGATTCCTTGCTCACATGTGCGGTTTCCCTATCACCTTCGCAAGACTCCGATGTGTGCTAACACTCTTGATTTTGCAACAAAATCACCACATTTCTTCTTCTTGGCTCTCGGCAATGGCCAAAACCAGAAGAGAAAAACTGCCCTTTGGGCGTGAGAGGGAGAGGAAGAAAAGAGAGAGTGAGTTATGTTGGTTTTGTGTATCTAATACACTTTTTATCAAAACCAAAATTGTAAAAACCTTTTTCCAAAAAAGTCAAACACAATTTTGGAGCTAAAAGCATTTAATGCCATCCACCAACTCACATCAATCACAAGTGACATGTTGTCAATCACTCAAAGTGACTAGACATCACATCAATCAAAGTGACTAATGATTTGACGCTTGATGTGACTTGCGGGCCGCACTTGAATTCGAAATGTGAGTGCGCTCGCAAACACTCCCGGGCTCGGGTTCGCTAATTCTAAATTAACGAATTTTCCGTTGCGACGTAATTAAATAATTGTGCCTAGCAAAATTACTATTTACGTCGCTAACGAATTAATTCTAAATTAACTCATTGGCCCGAATTAAAATCTAATTTCAATTCCGCGTCGAAATCCAATTTCGTATAATATATTGAATATATTATTTTATCGATTAATTCCAAATTATTCGTTTTATCTCTTTAAATGATATTTTATCTCAGATAAAATTTATCCGCAATTAATCCCAAATTAATATTCTCTCTCATTTAATTAATCCCAGATTAATAAAGTGTGAGTCATACGTCATCGGTGAATCTTCGGGAAGCGACCCATGAGATCCCCGGATATGTTGGCAGTAAATTCGGTCGTCGGACTATCCGAACACGTAAGTACCTAGTACTACGTTTGTACCGATTTACAAGACAAGGTTGGTTTCTAGCAAAGCGCCATGCCTACCCAATTCTCCAGAAATATCCTTACAGGAATATGTGATCTATATCAGGCGTAGTATACGTAGTATTGCATATTTCGATCCAGTATCGGATGTCACGTGCAAGGCCTGGGGCTGGAAATGTGTATGCCCCGTACGAAGCACATATCGGATCTCTGGTTACTAGTCTCTATAATCGGATAAACATGACCTAGTCATAATATCCCAATAGTTGCAGCATATAAGAGAACGAGTTTCGTATCCTACGTGACCATCATCTCCACTATGACTTGAGTGATACTTCCGTTTTGACATCACACCCAACACACTACGATTCTCAATATACCCAGCAGAGGCGTACACAGAACCTGTTAAAGCCCTGGACGACTTAAAACCAAAGTATATTGATTGTCGCAAGTATTAGCGGTGCAAGTCTCAGGTTAAGACCAAATACACCTACCCTGATTCGGACTTCCATAGACACATAGTCATACTACCAATGGAATTCCGAGGGGTCTATCCAGAGCGAAGCTGTTTTTCCGTTCCATCAGTAAAACACAACCTCCTACTACACTTGCATGAGTATCCTATACCCAAATATATGAGAACTATGCCATTATGCCCTCACAACGCGCACAAGTGTAATACTAGTCTTTTACGCATTATCGATGTCCAATCTCGATAATACTCTGACTAGGGATATTTAATGATTAAACCTTCGTGGATTGATACTGTCTCATATCATCTCAATCCAGGAACTAATCATATGGACCTCCTATCATTTATATATCTTGGTGATCTAATCACAAATGATAAGAGATCAATCTCCTTTGTCACATAGTTAATTTGTACAACAACACCATGATCTGTACAAATAATGACGTTATGGGTCATAACTATCCCACAATCTCCCACTTGGCCTATAGCCAGTCACTCGAGTGTCCTACACCCGAACTATGTACGTTCGCTCAAATTACTGAGAAATACTTTCATCAGCGGATTTGTATGATTATCATCTGATGTGATTTATTTGATCATCACATCACCACGATGTATGATCTGAACGAATCAGATGAATAGTCGAAGTATGTATCTGGATCGTTGATGAGACCATTAATTCTTTAGCATGCGCTGTAGTCTAGCTCAACTGCTAACAGAACTATATCTAATCTAATTAGATTTATTATCGACCCAAATGACTTCTATTGCTGCCTCGGCTGCAGCAATAACCTGCTTTTGTTGTTTATTCGGTAACAGTATCTTGCTTGGAAGATTTCCAGCTCATTGTTCCATTATTCAAACTGTATAGCACCGTTGTTATGACTTATAGTCGTTTTATCGGTTTAGGAAACTTGCAGCAGTGAACCCAGTCACTTCAAATTCTCATTCTCCATAGTTTAAGACAGAATCCTTAGTTCTCTAAGATACTAAATGATGTTCTAACCTTCAATCCAGTGACTATCACTTGGATTGGACTGTTTGTGACTCTATATGCTCAAAGCGTATGAGACACCAGGTCGCGTACATTTATTTCAATGTACGGGTTCTCGGAGAGTTATCAACAACTTTAAATATATCCCAGTAGATCTTTATTCCTAGAATAAAGGTTGTTTCTCCCAAGAATTCTACGAAGAATTTTCATGAAAGCCAAGCTTTCACATATTGTATTATAGGAATATCATTTCCAAGAAATGACATATTATCATTACTTAGGACATTTATGTCAGTGCGCTCCCACTAACCTCCTTATATACACAAGAATCATTTTTGTTTTGAATTAAATCATACACCATTATGATTACATCAAAACGATAGTTCCAAGAACCCATTGCTTGCTTCAATCCATCCATGGATCGAATAACCTACAAACCTTGTTTGCTAGTTATGGTACAAAAAACCCGTCAGGATGTTGTAAACATCCTCCAAAAGGTTTCCGTTTAAGGAAAGCGATTTTGACGTTCAGCTGTCATATTTCATAAATGAAACGTGCAGCATCAGGAAACATTATCCAAATGGATTTACCATGGCAACATGTAAAAGGTTTCGTCGTAATCGACACAATGTTGATAACGATACCTTTTCGCTACAAACCTAGCTTAGTATGTTGGTTTGTTGCCTTCCACGTATGTCTTCCTTGAAGACTTATATAGTACCAATAGGCACAATGTCTTGCGGTACAACAACTAGTGTCTAAACTTGGTTGTTATACATGGAATCCATTTCGGACTTCATGGTACCTTGCCATAATAGGGAGTCGATACCTTGTATCACTTCCTCATACGTAGTCAGTTCGTATTCCTCAATAAGATTGACATCTTTATGAGGTGAGATCAGAAACCCATACCCCAGGTTGTTTTCTGACTCTCTCCGACTTACGCGGTTCTTGTGTATTTGAAGATTATTGGTATAGTTTCATCATTGATGAACTATTTGTGTTCCAATAGGATTCGGTGCCTGGAATAGTATTACTCCGATTTTCATCGAGTTTTACTATCCTCTCATTTACCACTGCACATTGGTATTCCTCTTAGGAAAACCACATGGTGAGCAACAATTAAATTGTTCTCTTGTGAGATGTATAAGTACTATACTTTGGCATCCCTAGGATAACCTACAACTTAGGCACTTATCCGATTTGGATTCTAGTTTGGTATCATCCAAACATATGCCTAGCATACCCAAATGTTCAAGAATGAGAAACCCGGTTTCTTTCCTGTTCATATCTAATATGAAGTCTGTCTAACATATTTTTATGGAACCTTATTCAAAATAAGTTCTGCACTGTTAATGTGTATCCGTTGAAGGAAATGGTAGCTCAGAGCGACTCATGATTAGCCTTATCATGTCTAACATAATTCGGTTTATCCTATCGAACACACCGTCAAATTGACGTGTTCCGGGAGGAGTCCTCATTGAAAGAATACTATACTCTTTCAAGTATACGAGAAACTTATTGCTTAAGTATTTTCATCATGGTCTAACCGTGATGTTTTAATACTTTAGCCGATCTATTTGTCTATTTCGTGTCGAAACTTTAAAAGTTTCCGATTTATGTTTCAAAAGAAACACTTAACCATAACGCGATGCCACATCCGTAAGGTCACGAAACATTCATATCCACCTCTAGCCTAGCTAGACATGGGCCCACTTGCTTCACTATGAACTAGGGCTAATAGATCGGTGGCATTTGCACTTTTACCAAGTAAAGGTGTTTTAGGCACTTTACCTAATAAACTAGAATCAAATTTGTCCTAGTACCCACTCTTTAAAAGTGTGGATATACGAGTCTTGTTTTATTGTGTCCCAGACAACAATGCAACATTTAAGTTTCAACTGATTAAATCATTTTGAGCTATTTGTTTGTCATGTTAGATGTTTGAGATATATTTATATTCAAAATATAAATGCTGTTATTCACATCTAATGTGTTTATCTCAATATCATCTTTATAAAATAAAATACTTTAGAGTTCTAGAATATAAAGGTATACCCGCAACGGGTTAAACCCTGATATAGAGATAATGTTTCTAGTCAAACTAGTTACATTTTAACAGTTTCCAAATTTAGGTGCACACCCGAAGGGTAGTTCCTAGACTTAGGTATCTACGGCTAAAACAGCGACTTTCGTCCCATTTTTGACTCGCAGATAAATCTCAACTGAAGTCAGTATCCTACTCATTATGCACACCAGTATGTATTTATGTACCACACTAAGTATCTAAAATCCAATTTTAATACTAGTAGTGAACATATTTATGACAATCATATTTGAAGTCAGAGCCTTGCTCGTCTTCAATTCCTTCATGTCTGCTTTGTCCAAACGGCAGTCACGCTTCCGCGATCCCATTTGCCACAATTTAGGCAGACATTATGGGATATATCATTTTTCTTCCTAGAAGATTCTAATGATTTTACCTTTGCCCTTTTTCACATTCCAGAAGCCTTTGGCCAAGCCTTGGCCTTCTAGAATATCAAAGTAAGGTGCGCCTTGCGCTTCTTGCCTTATTGCAAACTTTGGCTTTGTCCCCTTGAGTATAGCCATTAACTCTCCAAGAGTTTACTATTGCAATTTGTTCTTCTAAAATCTAAGTATAGATTTATGAAGATCCTTCAATTTCATTATCATACTTTAAGGATCTAATCCTTAGTTTTGATTAAGAAATTAAGGAGTCTATATGACAAGTATAATGGATTAAGCACTAAAGTTATCATCACATAAATCTTCCAAAGATCATGCTCTACTATTTGCTTAACTCCGGGCTTAGGCCTAATATGTTATTTTATCAAATAAAATAACTTATTAGTTTTCAGGACTATCATGAAGTTTATTCCCAATTTGAAAATTAAAGTCGTTTAATACATTTTCCCCAGGATTATGTTTTAAACACTAATCTTTCAATTTTATCTTGATTCTAATAGTCCAACTATTTAATCAACGATTTTAGGTAGTATTCATTATAATGATTACTATAGTCCAACTATATAATCAACTATAATTTAATAGGTTAAATTCAATTACATTGATTACTATAATCCAATTATAAAATCAACTATAATTAACTAAATCAAATATATTGATTACTATAAACCAATTATATAATCAACTATAAATGAATAGTTTGAATACAGTCCAACTGTTTATTAAAACAACTATTAAATATTAGTCCAACTAATAATTAATTTATAGACGAATAATTTGTAATGAGCGCTTATGGCAAGTTATTAAACGAATATTGCAAATTCAATACTTGCCTCCCACTATTTTTCAGCGAGCCTCTAACCCTCTGTTGAGTACTCGGGAAACCTTGTTTCCTAGTGGGCTAGGATCTCGTTAAATGTCACACAATCTTGACTTTGGCCAACAAATTGTATGATAATTAACTAGGTAGATCTCTAAGATAAATTGGATCATATCCAATTCCTAGATCCAGTAGGTGGACATCCAAGTCCGAAACATATATCTTATATATGCCAATATATCCAATATATTGCCTAACCTGTTTCCTCTGAATCAACTAAGCCTTGGCTTTGGCATAACAAACTTAGTGATCCGAGTTAAGCGGAACCCATTGACCATGGAAAGCTTCGTAATCAATATCGATGGACAAGAAGTGATCTTGACTTTGGCCAACAAATCACAACTTGGACAAGACATCAATATGGAACAAAGCTCTCTTGATTCAAACACATCCTCAACGGACAAAGGTCTTGACTTTGGCCAACAAACCAATACCAGTCTTGGATCTTGAGTAAGAATCACTCAATGGAAGGAAAAACACTTAATATTTTATGAGGGTTTTTCGCTTGCAAATTGGCAACCAATTTATTATCTTTGTTAAGGTCTCAACATCATACACCCTTAAATATGCATTCTAAACACATAATAAGGCGCGTAAATAAAAATAATAATGATATGCGGATGGATACTTTACACATTGATCCTAGATCAAATCTCTCACTTTCCTCTCTCCCAATAGCACAAGTATTACTTCTACCCGTTACATAATACTTCTAAAGAAACCTCATTTACATTGAGGGGAATAGGTGAGAAGAGAAATACAATGAGAAATGAGGTAATAGGCTGGACAAGCAGGTCCAATTAATAAATTCCAAATTTATTACAACAATTTCCAAAATTGCCCCACCCATCTAATATCCATCTGATATACAGTATTCATGCATCGCAACCATGTATTCACACAAGCATGTTATCAATCAATCTAATCCAATTAATTAATCTGATAATTAGTGACCATCCAATGTTCAAACAACGATTTGATTTTGCTCGAGTCAAACTCGTTTTGCGAATAAGTACTCAAAGTACGAATTCTTGAATTAAATTAAACTACAACATTAAATCCAATTTAACTTGTATTTAATACTAATTCATTTATTTAATTCCAAATTAAATATTACACTTTATAAATAAACCTTTACGACTTAAATTCCAAATTTAATCGTTACGGGTCTCAAAGGCCGATTAACGTCAACGTTAATTTAATTAAAGTCCAATGGGCTTTCAATTAATTTCTTTAAGGCGTGGACTTTTGGTCAACTTGGGTTAAACCCAATAACCAAAGCCAAATCAAGGAATATCCCCATAAGCCTAGAAATCAATTTAGGCCCATTAGGCCCAATTTAAAGTTAAAGGTCCATTAGTCATAATTGGACTTTATGATTCGGTTTTGGGCCCAATTGGATCCAACCAATTTAGCCTAAACCCATCTTGGTACAACCAAGCCCAATTAGCCCAATAACAACTTTTAAGCCCAATTTCCAAAATTAGCCCAATTAATTAAATCACAAAAATTCGAAATTTCATATTTAATTAACCAAAGTGTATAGCATAATTAATTACCCAAATCAATATTTCCAAAACACCAATTAGCCTAATTAATCATGGTCATTAACAACAAAACATGTCCAACATATTTTATTCAAAAATCAAACCCAATTACATGATTTAACTCTCGGCAATTTGGGGATTTTTCAAATCGATTCTGTTTCAATCCAATTAAATTCACAATCAACAATTCCCAATTGATTCCAACTTATCCAATGAATCAAAAATCAAAAATCCAAGACATTAGGGTTCTTATGTCTCTCGGCCAAGCCTCAACAATTGGGGAAAATTGTTCCAAACTATTTTTCATGAAATTGATCCAATCAATCTTCAATTAAACAACATTTAAGCATACTCAATCATCCAATTTCATCAAATCATGCTCAAATACATTTTACCCAATTTTAACCCTAAATCAAGTTTCATGCTCAACCTTGCTCTGATACCAATGTTGGGAAATCTCTAAGTCCCGAGGATCGATTATCAAGCATAAAACAACATGTGAATACATCGAGGAAGTTGCGGAATACTTACATTGATTGGTTGAGGTGATGCGACGAAGAACAAAAACTTTTTAAGCCCTTTGAAGTCCTCCAAGGCTCACAGCAGTCCACTGGTTTTTGCTCCTCCAAGAATCAGCAATGGTGATCTCCATCAAGCTCCAAGCTTTGTGTTGATTCCCTGCTCACATATGCGGTTTCCCTATCACCTTCTCAAGACTCCGATGTGTGCTAGCACTCTTGATTTTGCAACAAAATCACCACATTTCTATTTCTTGGCTCTCGGCAATGGCCAAAACCAGAAGAGAAAAACTGCCCTTTGGGCGTGAGAGGGAGAGGAAGAAAAGAGAGAGTGAGTTATGTTGGTTTTGTGTATCTAATACACTTTTTATCAAAACCAAAATTGTAAAAACCTTTTTCCAAAAAAGTCAAACATAATTTTGGAGCCAAAAGCATTTAATGCCATCCACCAACTCATATCAATCACAAGTGACATGTTGTCAATCACTCAAAGTGACTAGATATCACATCAATCAAAGTGACTAATGATTTGACGTTTGATGTGACTTGCGGGCCGCACTTGAATTCGAAATGCGAGTGCGCTCGCAAACACTCTCGGGCTCGGGTTCGCTAATTCCAAATTAACGAATTTTCTGTTGCGATGTAATTAAATAATTGTGCCTAGCAAAATTACTATTCACATCGCTAACGAATTAATTCTAAATTAACTCGTTCGCCTGAATTAAAATCTAATTTCAATTCCGCGTCGAAATCCAATTTCGTATAATATATTGAATATATTATTTTATCGATTAATTCCAAATTAATCGTTTTCTCTCTTTAAATGATATTTTATCCCAGATAAAATATCTCCGCAATTAATCTCAGATTAATATTCTCTCTCATTTAATTAATCACAGATTAATAAAGTGTGAGTCATACGTCATCGGTGAATCTTCGGGAAGCGACCAATGAGATCCACGGATATGTTGGCAGTAAATTCGGTCGTCGGACTATCCGAACACGTAAGTACCTAGTACTACGTTTGTACCTATTTACAAGACAAGGTTGGCTTCTAGCAAAGCGTCATGCCTACCCAATTCTCCAGAAATATCCTTACAAGAATATGTGATCTATATCAGGCGTAGTATACGTAGTATTGCGTATTTTGATCTAGTATCGGATGTCACGTGGAAGGCCTGGAGCTGGAAATGTGTCTGCCCCGAACGAAGCACATATCGAATCACTGGTAACTAGTCTCTATAATCGGATAAACATGACCTAGTCATAATATCCGGATAGCTGCAGCATATAAGAGAACGAGTTCCGTATCCTACTTGACCATCATCTCCACTATGACAGGAGTGATACTTCCTTCTTGACATCACACCCAACACACTACGATTCTCAATATACCCAGCAGAGGCGTACACAGAACCTGTTAAAGCCCTGGATGACCTAAAACCAAAGTATATTGATTGTCGCAAGTATTAGCGGTGCAAGTCTCAGGTTAAGACCAAATACACCTACCCTGATTCAGACTTCCATAGACACATAGTCATACTACCAATGGAATTCCGAGGGGTCTATCCAGAGCGAAGCTGTTTTTCCGTACCATCGGTAAAACACAACCTCCTACTACACTTGCATGAGTATCATATACCCAAATATATGAGAACTATGCCGTTATGCCCTCACAACGCGCACAAGTGTAATACTAGTCTTTTACGCATTATCGATGTCCAATCTCGATAATACTCTGACTAGGGATATTTAATGATTAAACCTTCGTGGATTGATACTGTCTCATATCATCTCAATCCAGGAACTAATCATATGGACCTCATATCATTTATATATCTTGGTGATCTAATCACAAATGATAAGAGAGCAATCTCCTTTGTCACATAGTTAATTTGTACAACAACACCATGATCTGTACAAATAGTGACGCTATGGGTCATAACTGTCCAACAAGAGGATGACTCTCATTTGCAAAGGGAGAACTAAAAAAAACCTCTCTCTCTTACAAATATCTATCTACTATTTTCTTGTGTTTGTTTTGATACCGAGCAAAAATTCGTGAATTTGGTGTGAGTATACCAATCAAACTTTTGTGCATACCGATTGAGATAGAAATTTATCTGGGCTGTTTTATCCTGGAGATGACGGGGCCGATTACTGCTAGCACAATATCCTGGGCAGAGCCGCGAATCGTCTTAAAGAGAGCGACATAGTCTGCGACTCAACCCAGTTGATTTCTTAATTTCCTAGTGTACGATAACATTGTTCTGCAACTCATAATTTGTATCTACAATTTTAAGACGTCTCATATCTACCATGTTTGTTTCTGCTACTGCTGCCATGAACACTATTGCCTTTGATTCTGATGCTGTAGACTTGAACAAACCATTTCGTTTTCAAGGGTTTCATTCTAAACGTTGGAGACTAAAAATGATTTTTTTCCTTACCATTAAAAAATTAGCAAATTACTGTGTCTCTGAAAAAACTGAATTGCCTGATGACCCTACCGTAGTCCAAATCAGGGAGCATGAAAATTAGGAAGAGAATGACTTTGTATGCAAAAACTACATACTTAATGGTTTGTCTGATGAATTGTATGATATATATAGTTCTAGGAAAACTGCTAAGGATGTTTGGGATGCCCTTCAGAATAAATATGATACTGAAGAGGCTGGTTCTAAAAAATATGATGTTAGTCGTTACCTTAGGTATCAAATGGTAGATGACAAATCCGTAGAAACCCAATCCCATGAACTACAAAAAATAGCCCATGAGATTATATCTGAGGGTATGTCTCTAGATGAACAATTCCAAGTAGCTGCTATAATTGATAAACTACCCCCATCCTGGAAAGATTTTAAAGGTACCCTTAGGCATAAAACTAAGGAATTTTCCCTAGAAAGTTTGATTACCCGCCTTCGCATAGAAGAAGAAGCCCGCAAACATGATCAAAAAGAAGAGATCCTAGTTGTGTCAAACAATAAAAAACCTGCCTCAGTAGTCCTGAAACCTAATGGTAAAAATATGAAGAAAAAGTATCCCCCTAAGAACAACAAAAACCATAATCACCAAAATCCCAACAACAAAACTCAAAATAACCAGAACAAGCAACAACCTCCCTCAAGAAATGAAAATGGCCAGTTCAAATGCTACAATTGTGGCAAACTAGGGCATCTTACTCGGAACTGCCGGAATAAGCGTTCTGCTCCACAAGCGAACCTTACCGAAGACCAACTTGTTGCTATGATCTATGAGATCAACATGGTTGGTGGATCCGAGGGTTGGTGGGTTGACACTGGCGCTTCTCGTCATGTCTGCTATGATCGTGCTTTGTTCAAGTCCTATGCGGAAGCTGCGGATAAGAAAGTGCTGTTGGGTGACTCCCACACCACTATGGTTGCTGGGACTGGTGACGTGGAACTGAAGTTCACCTCTGGGAAGACCATTATTCTCAAGGATGTGTTGCACACTCCTGAGATAAGGAAGAACTTGGTTTCAGGCTATCTCCTGAACAAGGCTGGGTTTACACAAACTATAGGGGCTGATTTGTATACTCTCACCAAAAATAATATTTTTGTGGGAAAGGGTTATGCTACTGATGGAATGTTCAAACTTAATGTTGCTATTAATAAAATGAATTATTCTGCTTATATGTTGTGTTCTTTTAATGTTTGGCATGCTCGACTTTGTCATGTTAATAAAAGAATTATTAAAAACATGAGTAACTTAGGCTTAATTCCTGGATTATCCTTGAATGATTTTGAAAAATGTGAATTCTGTAGTCAAGCAAAAATCACTAAAACACCACATAAATCTGTAATTAGAGAATCTGAACCATTAGACTTAATACATTCAAATATTTGTGAATTTGGTGGAAAATTGACTAGAGGTGGAAAAAGATACTTTATTACATTTATTGATGACTGTTCAAACTATGCTTATGTTTATTTAATGAAAAATAAAAATGAAGCATTTGATATGTTTAAAATATTTCACTCAGAAATTGAAAATCAATTTAATAGGAAAATTAAAAGATTCTGTAGTGATAGAGGCATTGAGTATGACTCTACACTTTTTAATGAATATTATAAATTGCATGGTATTATTCATGAGAAAACCGCACCTTATTCTCCTGAAATGAATGGAAAAGCCGAAAGGAAAAATAGAACTTATGCTGAAGCTGTAGTTTCTATTTTACTTAATTCTGGTGCTGCCTCTTTTTGGTGGGGAGAAATTTTATTAATTGTTTTTTATGTCTTGAATAGAGTGCCCAAGTCAAAAGATAAAGTTTCACCTTATGAAATTTTGAAAAATAGAAAACCGAACTTGTCTTACCTTAGAACTTGGGGCTGTCTTGCCTATGTTAGAATCTCTGACCCTAAAAGGATTAAACTTGCGAGTAGGACATATGAATGTGTTTTCATTGGTTATGTTGTGAATAGTAAATCATATAGATTTTATGATTTGAAAAATCATGTTGTGGTTGAATCTGTTGATGTTGTGGTTGAATCTGTTGATGCTGATTTCTTTGAAAATAAATTTCCTTTTATTTAGAAGAATAGTGGGGGCTCGTCCTCTAGTATTAATCCAAAAATACAAGTTAATGAATCTGATAAAGAAATAGAACCTATACCTAGAAAAAGTAAACGGTCTAGAACAGTTAAAGATTTTGGTCCTGACTTCTATGCTTACACATTAGAAGAAGATCCCACTACTCTAAAAGAAGCATTGTCATCTTTAGATGCTGATTTGTGGCAAGAAGCAATAGAAGATGAAATGAATTCTTTAGAGACTAATAGGACTTGGCATCTAGTAGATTTACCTCCAGGTTGTAAGACTATAGGATGTAAATGGATACTTAAAAAGAAATTAAAACCAGATGGTTCAGTAGATAAATACAAGGCTAGACTTGTTGCTAAAGGGTATAGACAAAGAGAAAACATAGATTTATTTGATACTTTTTCACCTGTAACTATGATTACATCTATTCATGTGCTTATTTCTCTAGCTGTTATCCATGATCTTGTTGTGCATCAAATGGATGTTAAAACTGCTTTTTTGAATGGAGAATTAGAAAAAGAGATTTATATGGACCAACCTGAAGGTTTTGTTATACCTGGTCAAGAAAATAAAGTTTTTGTAACTTGATAAATCTCTATATGGCTTAAAACAGACACCGAAACAATGGCATGAAAAATTCGATAATCTAGTTATAGCAAATGGATTTAAGGTGAATGAAAGTGATAAATGCATATATTATAAATCGGAAAATGAGATGTGTTCTATTATATGCTTGTATTGTAGGAAACGCTTTCCCTCGCGCAACAGAAGCGATTAGGCTCACGGATCGAACTTGAAAATTTTTTCAGCTCCTTCATTTGCTTGGCCGAACCACACCAATGGATTCACTGATGTTTTGGACAAAATCTCAGCTCCGGAATAGCCCCGAAACAGTCCCCGAACAGCCTTTGAACTGCAGTGAAATAACGGACTGTTTTGGACACGTTATGGGCGCGAACTGCACCCAGTTTCAGGTCTGATTTGCGCCACTCACTGCTCAATTTCAGATCTGATTTTTCTCCAAAAATCAATCCTAACACAGCCCTAAAATTATCCTAAAGTGTTTCCCAAAATCCCGAATGAAAACCAAACAAAACAGAGCTCCCTGAGAACTTGTATCTACGCAAATTGCAGGGATTCCAGGGGCTGGTTGCCGTGACTTGTGTTAAGTATTTGGGGGGTTTTTCAACGTCACGAGGTCTTCCGAACTATGTCTCGACACTAACGGAGGGTAGTGTGGGCTACACTCACAAATTAATCTCTAAACGGTTTAGAGAATAATCAAACACACCGAAATAATTCTCAACTCTTGATAGCTTGGAGAAGGAGATGGAGGCTAGGGTTTCTAATGAATTGTGTATTAAAATAAATCATAATTTTTCTTTTATACTTATGGTTAATTCGTTTCATTAAACAAATCAACCACTAGTCTCTCATTCCTCTTGAAAATTCGGCCAAGGGGGGATTAGGAATCCTTGTTTTATTTTGCTTCCAAAATAAACAAATCATACTCCCTTTAGGACTCCAAATTTTCGGCCAATGAGGATTAAATTTGGATTTGATTTTGTTTCCAAAACAAACAAATCATATTCCTTATCCAATAAGGAATCCTACCTTGGTAATAATCCTTAGCCTTATTAAATATATCATATATAATTTAATGTTCTAATTTAATAATTATCATATATAATTATTAATACTTTATATTAACTTTTAATATAAAGTCTCATGTGTGATATAATTATTATTAATCATATTAATAATATTTATTCCTTTTGTGAGTATATAATTGGACCATCCAATTATATTAGCTCCGCTATAGTAAATCGAGCTAGCACGGGGACAAGTGGACCTACGGTTCTGAGCTTTATAATCTCGAAATATTAATTAAGCTCTTAATTAAATATTACGAACTATTAACTCCGGGTTATTCCACTAAAAACTCGAAGTTGCACTCTCGTCGCCGTAGATGAAATATAAGGCCGAACAAAGTCGGTGTCCACCGATATAGTCATTGCATACGAATTGATCCTTCACGAATATCTCATAATTAGAGCCTGGTCATAATGTCCGTTATACCCCTCTAATTATTTTATCTTAAGTACCATTGATTATCTAATGAATGATTCATTCATAACTGTTATGAATATTAATCTTTCTATTCGTAATAGAAAGACTTGAGTGCTCTAATCGTTCAAGTACCGAATCAACCCTTAAGAGAGATATTCATCTACTTCTCGCAAGAAGAAGTGAATTCCATGTCTATGTAAAATATTCCCAGCTACATAACAGACTATCCCAAAGTACGTAGTTATTGGTTGGGATTGCTACACCAACCTCACCTTTGTAAATCAAAGGACACAACCCGTTATGCAGGAGTTCGTAGTATACTCAGGATTAAGATCAATCCATATATGACCATCAAGTAGATCAAAATGACTTTCTTTGTTTAACAGATATTATAAGAATGTCATTTCTATCTAGGCCCAGTCCTATATGATCACATCATATAAGGTGCCTCAATTCTCATGTCTCTACATGGATGATCCGTATTAAGATCGTCATACAAATATAGAATGGACCGCAGCTATAGATAAACCACAAACAAAGTACCCGGTTTGTTTACTTTCTATGGGCTATTTAAGATTACTAATTTCAGTCTTAAATCCTCTAGTGCATGATGTTCATACACCAAGTCTGAAGGTACATAAGTAATCTACGGTATTTATGAAGATATACAATATGCGATATTGAACAAACAATTAGATAAATGAATAATGCATCCTTTTATTTCTAAACACATGAAGCCGTTTACATCACATGTAGCTCTAGGGCATACATCTCAACAATCTCCCACTTGCACTAGAGCAAATGGGACATGTCTCGCAAACCTAGACCATCTAGGTGACCATCAAACACTTTAGCCGGCAAGGTCTTTGTAAACGGATCAGCAAGGTTCTCTACGGATGCAATCTTTGTGAAGGTAATGTCGCCTCTCTGCACTATCTCCCGGATGAGATGATATTTCCTCTCTATATGCTTTCCCCTCTTATGGCTTCTTGGTTCTTTGGAGTTTGCCACTGCTCCATTATATCGCAATAGAGGGTGAGTGGTTTATCCATATCTGGAACAACTTCCAGATCTCCCAAGAATTTACGGAGCCAGACTGCTTCTTTAGCTGCTTCACAAGCCGCTACATATTCAGCCTCCATGGTGGAGTCGGCAATGTAAGATTGATTTATACTCCGCCAAATAATAGCCCCACCACCTATGGTGAACACTGATCCAGATGTTGATTTCTTGGAATCGCCATCTGTCTGAAAACAGAATCTGTATATCCTCTTAGGATCAATATCCCTCCAGAATATACTAGCATATAATCTCTTTTCTCTTTAATATTTGAGAATGTGTTTCACAGCACCAGGATCCAATCCCGGATTGACTGAAACCTACTGACTGCTCCCACTGCAAAACAGAGGTCCGGTCTCGTGCATAATATGGCATACATGAGACTACCAACTGCTGATGCGTAGGGATATGTCTCATTTCCTCAACGACTTGAGGTGTCTTAGGAGACTGTTCTTCGACAATGAATTCCAGCCGATAGGCAGATTGCCTTTCTTGGAATTCTGCATCCCGAATCGCACAAGAATCTTTCGATGTAGGATGCCTGAGACAATAGCTAATAGTCGTTTCTTCGATCTCGAAGTATCTGGATCCCAAAACAAACTTGCATTTCCCAATCTTTCATTTGGAATTGCTCAGCTAGCTAGGTTTTTTTACGTCTGATAATATTGTTGAATTTTTCTAAGGTCCCAAGATCAAATCAAGACATAAAAACATGCATGAATACATCAACGGAGGTAGCGGAATACTCACATTGATCGGTTATGTCGATTTGAAGACGAATCAAGGCCAAAAACGTACTGCCTTGCTCACGCCACTGCAACCAGTCCATGCTCACTGTCTTGGCAGTTTCGGGTCTCAAAACGAAGCTCCAAACTCCGTCGGATGAGTCCCGCCTCATGGTCGAACCTCCCTACCACCTTCGCAAGACTCGTAGTGTGCTAGCACTTGCGGTTTTCACCATGAAAACCCAACCCTTGCTTCCCTTTGTGTCACGTTTTTCTGGTTCAAAACCAGTCCCAAAATTCTGTTTGGCGTGAGAGAAGAGAGAAAATGAGAGAGTTGAAGTTATTGTGTATTAAGTTAAAATGATTTACCAAAAATCAATTATATTTATGCCATAATATTTATTAAATTAATAATAAATTTATGACACAAAACATGCAATGGCTTAGAGTGTCAAACACTCAAACTCCATGCAATACATTGAGTGCAATGTACACAATCTACATGCAAAGCATTAGAATGACATGTGTCATGTGGGCCCCACACGTTTCCAAATGAAAGTGGGCCCACGTGCACTCACGCGTTCGGGTTCGATATTTCCGAAATACCGAGCTTACGTCGCGACGTTAATTCAATCGAATTTAAATAAATAATTGCGCCTGGCGAAATTATTATTTACGTCGCTAACGAATTAATTCTAAATTAACTCGTTTGCCCGAATTAAAATCTAATTTTAATTCCGCGTCGAAATCTAATTTCGTCTAATATATCGAATATATTAATTCATCGATTAATTCCAATTAATCGTTCTCTCTCTTTAGACGACATTTTATCCCGGATAAAATATCTCCGTTATTAATCCTAGATTAATTTTCTCTCTCTTCTGTATAATCCCAGATTATTCAAGAGTGCGAGTTGTGCGTCATCGGTGGATTATCGGGAAGCGACCCATGAGATCCCCGGATAATCTGGCAGTAAATACGGTCGTCGGAGTATCCGAATCACGTACGTACCAAGTACTACGTTCTACCGATTTACGAGACAAGGTCGACTCCTAGCAAAGCACCAAGTCTACCCAATTCTCCGGACATATCCATCAAGAATATCTAGATCTGTATCAAGCGTAGTATACTAATGTATTGTGCATATCGGCCCAGTATCGGATAGTCACGTGCTAGGGCTGGGGCTGGATAAGTGTCTGCCCCGTCCGAAACACATATCGGATGTCTGGTAACTAGTCTCTATAATCGGATATTCATGACCTGGTCATAATATCACGATTGGATGCGCATCACTTAAGAGCACTAATACCGTATCCTGCGTGACATCATCTCCATATGACTGAAGTGATACTTCCGTCTTGACATCACATCCAATACACTACGATCTCTGATAAACCCAGAAGTGGTGTACACAGAACGGTTAAAGCCCTGTACCACCAAACCAAAGTCTACCGATTGTCGTAAGTATTAGCGATGTAAGTCTCAGGTTAAGACTATACACACCTACCTTGATTTCGGCCTCCCATAGACACATAGTCATAATACCAATGGGATTCCGAGGGGTCTATCCAGAGCGAAGCTGTTTCCCGTACCATCGGTGAAACACGACCTCCTATCGCACTTGCATAAGTATCCAATACTTATATATATGAGAACTATGCCGTTGTGCCCTCACAACGCGCACAAGTGCAATACTAGCCTATTCCGCATTATCGATGTCCAGTCTCGATAATACTACGGCTAGGGATATTTAATGATTAATCCTTCGTGGACTGATACTGTCTCATATCATCTCAATCCAGGAACTAATCATAGGGACCTCTCTTCATTTATATATCTATGGTGATCTAATCACAAATGATGAGAGTGCAATTTCCTTGTTACATAGTTAATTTGCTACAACAACACAATGATGTGCAAATAGTGACGCTATGGGTCATATTATCCAACAATCTCCCACTTGGCACATAGCCAGTCACTCAAGTGTCCTACACCCGAACTATGTAAGGTTCGCTCAAATTGCTGAGGAAAGGTTTTCGTCAGCGGATTTGTTGATTATCGTCTGACGCGATTTATACGATCATCACATCGCCACGATGTATGATCCGAACGAATCAGATGATATAGAAGTATATATCTGGATCGTCGATGAGACCTTTAATTCCTTAGCCTTGTGCTGACGCCTAGCTCAGCTGCTAACAGAACTATATCTAATCTAATTAGATTTATTTCGACCCAAATGGCTTCTATTGCTGCCTCAGCTGCAGCAATAATCCGCATTTGTTGTTTATTCGGCAACAGTTATCTTGCTCGGAAGATTTCCAGCTCACTGTCCCGTTATTCAAACTTTATAGTACCGTAGTATTTAATCGTTTGGAAACTTGCTGCAGTGATCCCAGTCACTTCAAGTTCTCCTTCTCCATAGTTTAAGATAGCATCTTTAGTTCTCAGATACTAACAGATGTTCTTAACTTCAATCCAGTGACTATCACTTGGATTGACCCGATTGTGACTCCATATGCTCGAAGCGTATGAGACACCAATACAAGTACATTTTAAATGTACAATTTCCCAGAGAGTGTTAACAAACTCCAAATCTATCCCAGTAGATCTTTATTCCTTGAATAAAGGTTGTTACTCCCCAGAATTCTACGGAGAATTTCTATGAAAGAATATCTATGAAAGCCAAGCTTTCACCAATTGCTTTATGGGAATTTAACTGTCAGTGCGCTCCCACTAACCTCCTTATATACACAAGAATTATTTCGTTTTGAGTCAAATCATAAACCATTATGATTATTTCAAAACGACAGTTCCAAGAACCTTATGCTTGCATCAATCCAAACATGGATCGAATAACCCGCAAACCTTGTTTGTCGGTTATACAAAATCGTCAGGATGTTGTAAACATCCTCCAAAAGGTTTCCTTTTCAGGAAAGCGATTTTGATTTGTAACTGACATATTTCATAAATGAAATATACAGTTATCAACAAGCATCTTCAAAATGGATTTACCATGGCAACAGGTAAAAGGTTGAACCGTTATTAACACAATGTTGATAACGATACCTTTCCGTCAAAAGCTAGCTTTGTACGTTGGTATGTTGCCATCCATGTATGTCTTCCTTGAAGACGTTTAATGTACCATAGGCACAATGCCTTGTGGTACAACAACTAGTATCCAAATAGTTGTTATACATGGAATCCATTTCGGATCATGGCACTTTGCCATAACAGGAGTCGATACCTCGTATCACTTCCTCAAACGTAGTCGGATGGACACCTTCATAAGATTGACATCTTTATGAGGTTAGATCAGAAACCCATACCCTAGGTTGTTTTCTGACTCTATCCGATCTACTAGTTTCTTGTGTATTTGAAGATTAATGGTATAGTTTCATCATAGATGAACTATTTGTGTTCCATTAAGGACTTCGTGCCTTGAACAGTATTACTCCGATTTTCATCGAGTATCACTATCCTCCCACTGACCACTGCATATCGGTATTCCTCTCAGGAAAACCGCATGGTGAGCAACAATTACATTGTTCTCATGTGGATTTATAAGTACTATACTTAAGGTTTCCCTTAGGATAACCTATATTGGCACTTATCCAATTTGGGTCCTTAGTTTGGTATCATCCAAACGCTATGCCTGCATACCCAAATTATCAGGAATGAGAAACCTCGTTTCTTCCCTGTTCATATCCTATATGATATCTGTCAAACAGATTTATATGGAACCTTATTCTAAATAAGTTTTGCACTGTTAATACATATCCTGTTGAAGGAAATTGTAGCTCAGAGCGACTCGTGATAAACCTTATCATGTCCAACAAAAATTCGGTTTTAGTTCGGACACACACCGTCTAACTGACGTGTCTCGGGAGGAGTCCTCATATGAAAGAATACCGTACTCTTTCATTTATATATGAAACTTACTGCTTAAGTATTTTCCATTTCGGTCTTACCGTGGCGGAATAACACTATAGCCGATCTGTTTGTTTTCTTCGTGTCGAAACTTCAAAGTTTCCGATCTGTGTTCTTCAAAAGAAACACATAACCACAACGTGATGCTACATCCGTTAAGGTCACGAAATATTCATGTTCACATCTAGCCTAGCTAGATATGGGCCCACTTAATTCACCATGAATAGGGCTAACAGATCGGTGGCCCTTTTACTATTACCAAGTAAATAGTATTTTAGGTATTTAACCTAATAAACTAGATTCGTAGACCTTATTTGAATAGTCAAATCAGTCCTAGTACCCACTCTTAAAAGTGTGGATATACGAGTCTTGTTTAATTGTGTCCTAGACAACAATGCCACAAATAAGTCTCTATTGATCAAATCAATTTGAGCTATTTATTTGTCATTTATATGTTTGAGATTTTATTATATTCAAAATATAAATTCTGTTATTTACATCCAATGTATTTATCTCAGTATCATCTTTATATAATGAAACACTTTAGTGTTCTAGAATATAAAGGTTTTATCCGCAATGGATTAAACACTGATATAGAGATAATGTCTCTAGTCAAACTAGTTACATTATAACATTTCCTAATTTAAGTACATACCCAAAGGGTAGTTCCTAAACTTAGGTATCTACGGTCGAAACAGCGACTTTCGTCCCGTTTCCGATTCGCAGAGAAATCTCGGCTTGAAGCCAGTATCCAGCTCACAGCGGATTCTGAACGTCAATACATATATTTTATGTACCACACTAAGTATTTAAAATCCAATTTCAATACTAGTAGTAAACATAACTTTGACAAATATTTTTAAAGTTAGAGCCTCGCCCTTCTTTAATTCCTTCGTGTCTTCCATATCCAAATGGTAGTCACTTTGGGATATGTCAATTATCCTTTTCAATATTTCACAAACCACCTTGGGTTTTAGAATATCGAAACGATGTGCACCTTGTGCTACATGCCCAATTGCAAACTTTGACTTTTCTCC
This sequence comes from Zanthoxylum bungeanum, assembly GCA_019454045.1. Lineage (NCBI taxonomy): Eukaryota > Viridiplantae > Streptophyta > Magnoliopsida > Sapindales > Rutaceae > Zanthoxylum > Zanthoxylum bungeanum. The sequence goes on from SKCR01043084.1 coordinate 34,649, forward strand.
ACTAGAATAGTCAATTAATTCTCCAAGAATTATTAATTGCAATTTTAATACTTTTAAATCTAAAGATAGATTTATTATAAGTATATTAATTAAGCACTAAAGTCATCATCACATAAATCTTCCAAAGACTTTATGCTCTACTATTTGCTTAATTATGGGCTTAGTCATAATAAGTTATTTTATCAAATAAATTAACCTATTATTAATTCCCAATTGAAAATTAAATCATTTAAAACATTTAATCCAAGGATTATATATTTTAAATATTCAACTTTTCAATTCTTTCTTGATTTCAATAGTCCAACTATTTAATCAATTTAATAAGGTACTATTTATTATAATGATTACAATAATCCAATTATTTAATCAACTATAATTTTAATATTGATTACTATAATCCAATTATAAAATCAACTATCATTTTAATTCAATTATATTGATTACTATAATCCAATTATAACAACTATATATTGAATGAGTTTGTATATAGTCCAACTATATATATAATTTAAAACAACATAAAATATTAGTCCAACTAATACTTTTAATAATATGACGAGTAAAATAAATGAGCGTGTTTAGCGAGTATTCGAACGAATGTTGCAAATTCAATACTTGCCTCCCACTATTTTTCGTCGAGCCTCTAACCCTCTGTCGAGTACTCGGGAAACCGTGTTTCCTAGTGGGCTAGGATCCCGTTAAATATCACACAATCTTGACTTTGGCCAACAAATTGTATGATAATTAACTAGGTAGATCTCGAAGATCAATTGGATCTCATCCAACTCCTAGATCCAGTAGGTGGACATCCAAGTCCCAAACATATATCTTTATATGCCTATACATCGAATTATACCCTAACCTTTTTCCTCTGAATCAACTAGGCCTTGGCTTTGGCACAACAAACCTAATGATCCAGTCAAGCGCGGACCCATTGACATGGAAGCTTCGTAATCAATGTCAATGGACAAGAAGTGGTCTTGACTTTGGCCAAAACACCAACTTGGACACGACACCGATATGGAACAAAGCCTCGTGATTAAACACATCTTTGACGGACAAGGGCTTGACTTTGGCCAACAACCCCTGCCAATCTCGGATCTTGAGTAAGAATCACTCAATGGAAGGAAAATAAACGCTTGATATTTAACGAGGGTTTTTCGCGTGCAAATTGGCTACCAATTTAATTATCTTTGTTAAGGTCTCATCATCATACACCCTTAAACATGCATTCTAAATACATAATAAAGCGAGTATGAAATAAAATAATAATGATATGCGGATGGATACTTTACACATTGATCCTAGATCAAATCTCTCCCTTTCTCACTCAAGCTAGCACTTGTACTACTTCTACCCGTTACACTACACTTCTAAAGAAACCTCATATACATAGAGGGGAATAGGTGAGAAGAGAATACAAAGAGAAAGAAGGTGATAAGGCTGGACACGCAGGTCCAATTTAATAAATCGAATTTATTACAACAATTTCTAAAATTGCCCACCCGACTAATATCCATCCGATATACATTATTCATTCAACACAACCACGTATTCACACACATAAGCATGCTATCAATCAATCTAATCAAATTAATTAATCTGATAATTAAGTGATCATCCAATGTTCAAACAACGATTTGATTTTGTTCGAGTCAAACTCGTTTTTGCGAATAAGTACTTAAAGTACGAATTCATGAATTAAATTAAACTACATCATTAAATCTAATTTAACATGTATTTAATACTAATTCACTATTCAATTCCAAATTAAATATTACACTTTATTTAATAAACCTTTTACGATTTAAATTCCAAATCTAATCGTAACGCGTCTCAAAGACCGATTAACGTCCAACGTCAATTCAATTAAAGTCCAATGGGCTTTTGATTGATTTCTTAAGGCGTGGACTTTTGGTCAACTCGGGTCAAACCGATAACCAAAGTCCAATCCGGGATTTACCCCATAAGCCCATAAATCAATCTTGGCCCATTAGGCCCAATTGAACTTTAAAGGTTCATTAAGTCGCATTTGGGCTTTATGGTCAAGGTTTTGGGCCCAATTGGATCCAATCCATTTGGCCTAAACCAAACTTGATAAATCAAGCCCAATAGGCCCAAATACAACATTTAAATCCAATTTCCAAAATTAGGCCCAAATAATTAAATTCAAAAATCCAATTTCCCAATTTAATTACCAAAGTGTATTACATGATTAATCAACTAAATCAACATTTCTAAAACACCATATTAGTCCAATTAATCATGCTTGAATTCATTATCATATGTCAACACACAAATTGAAAAATCAAACCCATCTACATGCTTAAGGTCTCGGCCAAGGGAGTGATTTCATGTCCATTCGGTTTCAATCCATTAATCCGCAATCGACATTAAATACATTTCCCGAATGATTTCCAATACATCCAATTATCAAAATCAAAATTTACCAAGACATTAGGGCATATATACCATTCGGCCAAGGTAAGATTTTGGGGATTTTTGTCCAATTCGAAATCCAATCCAATTCGATTCCAATTAACATCAACCTAATCGATTTCTAACTCATCAATGAATTAAAAATCAAAAAATCCAAGATCCCAAAATTCAATTGACATTCGGCCAATGGCATTAATTTTGGGGAAAATAATTCCAAATCATTTTTCATCAAATTAGTCCAACCAAAATGAATTAAACATGTTATAAGCATACTCAAACAATCAATTTATTCAAATCATGCTCAACAACATTTACCCAAATTTTAAGCCCTACATTTTTCATGCTTGCAACATTAGCTCTTGATGCCATTGTTGGTTTTTCTAAGGTCCCAAGATCAAATCAAGACATGAAAACATGCGTGAATACACAACGAGGTAGCGGAATACTCACATTGATCGGTTATGTCGATTTGAAGACGAATCAAGGCCAAAAACGTACTGCCTTGCTCACGCCACTGCAACAGTCCATGCTCACTGTCTTGGCAGTTCGGGTCTCAAAACGAAGCTCCAAACTCCGTCGGATGAGTCCCGCCTCATGGTCGAACCTCCCTACCACCTTCGCAAGACTCGTAGTGTGCTAGCACTTGCGGTTTTCACCATGAAACCCACTCCTTGCTTCCTTATGTGTCACGCCTTTCTGGTTCAAAACCAGTCCCAAAATTCTGTTTTGGGCGTGAGAGAAGAGAGAAAATGAGAGAGTTGAATTGTGTTTAAGTTAAAATGATTTACCAAAAATCAATTTATATTTATGCCATAATTTTATTAAATTAATAATAAATTTATGACACAAAACATGCAATGGCTTAGAGTGTCAAACACTCAAACTCCATGCAATGACATTGAGTGCAATGTACACAATCTACATGCAAAGCATTAGAATGACATGTGTCATGTGGGCCCCACACGTTTCCAAATGAAAGTGGGCCCACGTGCACTCACGCGTTCGGGTTCGATATTTCCGAAATACCGAGCTTACGTCGCGACGTTAATTCAATCGAATTTAAATAAATAATTGCGCGGCGAATTATTATTTACGTCGCTAACGAATTAATTCTAAATTAACTCGTTTGCCCGAATTAAAATCTAATTTTAATTCCGCGTCGAAATCTAATTTCGTCTAATATATCGAATATATTAATTCATCGATTAATTCCAATTAATCGTTCTCTCTCTTTAGACGACATTTTATCCCGGATAAAATATCTCCGTTATTAATCCTAGATTAATTTTCTCTCTCTTCTGTATAATCCCAGATTATTCAAGAGTGCGAGTTGTGCGTCATCGGTGGATTATCGGGAAGCGACCCATGAGATCCCCGGATAATCTGGCAGTAAATACGGTCGTCGGAGTATCCGAATCACGTACGTACCAAGTACTACGTTCTACCGATTTACGAGACAAGGTCGACTCCTAGCAAAGCACCAAGTCTCCCAATTCTCCGGACATATCATCAAAGAATATCTAATCTGTATCAAGCGTAGTATACTAATGTATTGTGCATATCGGTCCAGTATCGGATAGTCACGTGCTAGGGCTGGGGCTGGATAAGTGTCTGCCCCGTCCGAAACACATATCGGATGTCTGGTAACTAGTCTCTATAATCGGATATTCATGACCTGGTCATAATATCACGATTGGATGCGCATCACTTAAGAGCACTAATACCGTATCCTGCGTGACATCATCTCCAATATGACTGAAGTGATACTTCCGTCTCGACATCACACCCAATACACTACGACTCTCTGATAAACCCAGAAGTGGTGTACACAAACCGTTAAAGCCCTGTACCACCAAACCAAAGTCTACCGATTGTCGTAAGTATTAGCGATGCAAGTCTCAGGTTAAGACTATACACACCTACCTTGATTTCGGCCTCCCATAGACACATAGTCATAATACCAATGGGATTCCGAGGGGTCTATCCAGAGCGAAGCTGTTTCCCGTACCATCGGTGAAACACGACCTCCTATCGCACTTGCATAAGTATCCAATACTTATATATATGAGAACTATGTCGTTGTGCCCTCACAACGCGCACAAGTGCAATACTAGCCTATTCCGCATTATCGATGTCCAGTCTCGATAATACTACGGCTAGGGATATTTAATGATTAATCCTTCGTGGACTGATACTGTCTCATATCATCTCAATCCAGGAACTAATCATAGGGACCTCTCTTCATTTATATATCTATGGTGATCTAATCACAAATGACGAGAGTGCAATTTCCTTGTTACATAGTTAATTTGCTACACAACACAATGATCTGTGCAAATAGTGACGCTATGGTCATATTATCCAACAATATTCTTACATCATTCCCAATAGTAAGATTTCATCACGTATAAGACAAGAAAAACCACCTTCCTCAAGACGCGCTTGTATACACAAGGCTCATCAATATTTTGCTCAAAATTATAAGACTTGATCGTTGTATCAAATCTTATATTCCAAGGCGAGATGCCTGCTTGAGTCCATAAATGGACCTTTGCAGCTTGCAAACTTTTTGCTCTTGACCTTGGCGGTGAACCCTTCTGGTTGTATCATATGATACTTTCATCAAGATTGCCATTCAAGAATGCAGTCTTGACGTCCATTTGCTAGATTTCATAGTCATAATATGCGACTATGGATAGAAGAGTGCGGATGGATTTTTAGCATAGCTACTGGCGAGAAAGTTTTCCTCATAGTCAACTCCTCTTTCTGGTATAACCCTTGGCCACTAGTCTAGCATTGAAGTATGTACATTCCCATCTGATCCCCTCTTCTCTTGTAGATCCACTTGCAACCTATGGGCTTCACTCCATCAGGTTGGTCTACAAGTTCCCAGACTGAGTTGGAGTACATCGACTCCATCTCCAGGTTCATGGCTTTGCCATTCTTCTTTGTCAGGATCATCCATTGCACTACTATAGGTCAATGGATCATCTACACCATCTCTGGAGGTGACAACTTGTGCTTCTCCACCCCTAAGTAGCGATCAGGTTGTCGTACAACCCTCCCACTACGTCTGGGTGGTAGATCATTTGACTTGGAAGTATCTGACTATCAGATGTCGAAGGTGCTATGTATTTGTCAACTTTTGTTGACGATAGAGCCCTGGTCGAACCAGTAAGTAACTATCGAGTAACATTTTACTACGATTTTTGAACTCCCTCATGTAGTCCTCCTCTAGAAACGTAGCATTTGTCTATACAAATACTTTGTTATCATCGGGACTGTAGAAGAATCCTCCCCTACTTTCCTTCGGGTAGCCTACAAATAGGCACACCTGAGAATGTGGTTCCAACTTTGTAGTCTTATTCTCCAGCACATGTGCTGGACACCCCCATATGCGGAAATATCGTAAACTAGCTTTATGACCATTCCACAACTCTAAGGGAGTCTTAGGAACAGACTTAGATGGAACTACATTAAGGATATACATTGCGGTTTGCAGTGCATATCCCCAGAATGAACTAGGTAGTGAGCTATAACTAAACATAGATCTTACCATGTCTAGCAGGGTTCGATTTCTCCTTTCTGCAACACCATTTTGTTGTGGTGTTCCAGGTGTTGTGAGCTGGGATATTATCTCGTGCTCAACTAAGAATTCGTCGAAGTCTCTGTCGAGGTATTCCCTTCCACGATCCGATCGTAGAGTTTTGATTGTCTTACCTAATTGATTCTCAACCTCAGCACGATACTCTTTGAACTTTTCAAAGGTATCTGATTTATGATGCATTAGGTAGACATACCCATATCTTGAATAGTCGTCAATGAATGTGACGAAGTATTCGTAACCACCTCGGGCTTTTACATTCATCGGTCCGCAAACGTCCGAATGTATTAGCTTTAGTGGTTGATTGGTTCTTATACCTTTTCCAGAAAAAGGTATCTTGGTTATTTTTCCTTCTAGACAGGACTCACAAACTGGTAAAGTCCCGAGATTTAATTGGTTTAAGGCTCCATCCTTTATCAATCTATTTATTCGGTCAAGGTTGATGTGACCAAGTCTAAGATGCCATAGATATATGTCATCATGAGAAATCTTTTGCCGTTTCGTTTTTGGTTTTTCAACCTTAAACATTTCTGTGTTGAGCAGTGACTTATGCGTTAACGGTCTTAACACATACAAGTTATTTTCTGAGTTTCCTGTGCATATAGTCAATCCATTTCTACCAATAATAACCAATTCTATTAAAAGAAATAGAATAACCATCATCCATAAGTCTAGAAACAGAAATCAGATTCTTGCGGAAACCAGGAATGAATAACACATCGTTCAAATTTAAATAACTATTATTAATAAAACTTAAACTAGAAACTCCCACTGCTCTTGCTGAAACGGCATCCCCTGTCCCGACTCTCATGGTGTAGTCACCTTCAGCAAGGTCCCTCCATGAATCAAGTAGCTGTAAAGAAGAACAAACATGGTTAGTGGCCCCGGAATCAATAATCCAAGTGGATTTGTCATCCTCCACCAATAGAGATTCAATAACGAGTAAATCATATTTACCTGTTTCATTTTCTCCTTTAGCTCAGCAAGGTATTTAAGACAGTTCATTTTCCAATGCCCATTCTTGTCGCAATGGAAACATTTTCCTTGAGGCTTGGAATCATTGGAGCCTTTCTTGTTCTTCTTTTTCATGGCTTTACCTTTAGCCTTTCCAGTGCCTTTCTTCTTCTTATTTGAAGATTTAGAAGATTCGGAAACATTTGCCTTTGCACTGGATTTACGAGGATCCA
>SKCR01043085.1:0-42167 GCA_019454045.1 Zanthoxylum bungeanum
ATTAAAGATTATCTCAAAATCTCCTAATTTCCGTAAGCTTTCGTCTTGATTTGATCTCTTTCTTTCAAGTTTCTCTTAAGAAATATTTTGGGAGATTTATTTTTTGGGAGGATTCGGCCATGGATGAATTATGAAAGAGAAACAAAAATTTTTCGCCTTTTATAACAGGGTTGGCCGAAATTTTAGTGTAAAATTATCCAAGGTAAAATTTATCATTTAATCAAATTAAAGAAGCCAAATGTAATTTTAACACCTTTATCTTTAATGTAAATAAGTCAAACTTATACTCTATAATCATTTCCAAACTTAAATATCTCCTTAGATATTTATATTTTAATTACTTTAATAATTTAACAATTAAACAATTAAATAATTACTTAAATATAAATATCTAAATATATGTATCATATTTACTTTAAATAATCCAAATACATATATTTATGATATGTTTTAAATATCTTATTTGATAATTAATTAATGTTTATTTAATAAAATCATATATTAAATACAAATACATATTAATTAGGAAATGATTGAAATACCCATTATGCATGTATTTTTCGTTTAACCCTAAAACGATTCGAATTAACTCATTTAATCCGATAAAATATTATGAATAATCTGTACTATTCATAACGTGTTGCCCAAGTGCTCAACGAGTACACTTCATATTGTGGGACTCTTTAAGTTTAGGTTTATCCATCACGAAATCAAATTTCGTGTTCATAATTCACCAACTTGTAAATTGTGACAACCACAGATAATCTCGCTAAACTATTCAAGTCGAGGTCATTGCATACATATAATCCATTCATCAAAGACTATTAATATTATATCGGGGATATAGATAGGAACGTCAAATTCCTTAGGTATAATATAGTTGACTTATAAATTTACAGTCTCTAAATAACAGTCGGAACTCGCTTCCGAAGTATACCACAACCATAGATTTACTAGATCGCAAATATATACATGATACATATGCCATGTACACAGGACTGACAAATTTTATATGATACTCACAGGATATCATGAGCATGGTTCCACACCCAATGAACATGTGGAGGTTTAATCTATATAGATCGATGACCTGACTGCCATCAAAGTGTAGAGGATGTCTCATATATTCACAGTGGTATCGCAAGTCGAAGGACCAGCAAGTCGAGGGACCACTATGCTACTTGACTCAAGAAAATTCCTATTGACGTTGGTGTACCATTTTTTAGGAAATCTTTGGTTACTTGTTCAGTGTTTATCAAATAAACACCTACACGTCTATACAGGTCTCCCAAGACTCATGGTTTATTGAGATAAACTATCGAATCAAGTCTTGATATACGACATGTACTGGTCTCAGCAGATTTTACTAACTGACCCGTGTTAGTAAATCTTGACTAGGAGCTTTATTTGAGAATATACAATTTATAGTGACACTTCCCAGTGTCAATTACAAACTACATTATAACCGCGCACTACGTTGTAAATCCTGGGGTCTTTGTCTAATATATACATATCATTAAATCAGATTTAGTTTCCATCTAATCATAATTAAATCGAATACGTATATAAAAATAATATGTGTAACCATATATAGGTAATATTATGGAAAAATTTATTGTTCGTATTCATGAATCGGACATAAATACGATCCGGATTGACGTTCCGAGCACAAACCCTAACAATTTCTCCCACTAGCTCTAGTGCCAATCCACGGTATCATATATACATCTAAATATGTATCACATACGCATGGCCCTCAAGAGCTCACCTAGCACTTAAGAAGTAGGCAACAACAAGTAGGTCCGTTATAACATATTGAACTTTTCCAACAAACCCAATCGTTTCTCTTTAGCCAACATCATTCATATTTTATAGAAACTAAGTTCTACATCAATATAGCTTAGATGCGATATCAATATTATGCTACAGCTACCGAGTTGTCTAAGTATTTAAGGATTAAATCCAAAATACTATGCAGACAACCACAAGTACAACACTAATATCAAAACTTCTAATGTTTAAGGTCACTATGCAACTTTATAAGTCAATACTTCATAAGTTACAACTAATTTCACTCACAGTAGAATCAACTGTGACACTCTCACTGCATCTTTTCTGACTCTTTATGATATAGATTGTCTAACATCATAATTAGACTCAAAACTAATCTGACCTTAATGATTGAAGACTATATTCTCAATGAATAAGAAACTCATTCTTAATATCTCAAAGATAACAAAGAACATGTTTCAAGACCTATCATATGGTCTACAGTCTATCAAAATAGCTCGTAACAATTATGATTAAATGGATATCTTTAATTGCACATAATATAGTATTCATTATGTCATCATCCTACGATGCATAAGATTGATTAGACATTCTAATCAATTTCTCTTTCAATTAGGGAATCATCTTTTACAAAAAATGAATACTATATATAAGAGACACACTAACTGTCTAACAGTTATAGTAACTGTCACACAGATAATCTTACTATGTCCTTTATTAGATTATATCTAATGCCCGACTAATGGGAGTATCTCACAAGTCTTTTAGTTTTACATTATATATAAAACTTTATACCAAATATAATAGAGACTACTCCTACTACTTTCAAGGAAAAAAGAAAACTTAGGTAAATCTTTTACCTAATAAACATCTCATTATTACCTTAATAATGATAATGTCGTTAGGATATATAACACCAGAAAGAAATTTGTACGCTCCACTAACTCTACTATCACATATGTATTCTTTATGCTTTGATAGAATTTGACAATCTGACTGATATCAAAATTAGAGAACACAGATTTCCGAAAAAATCATATGAGTCTATAATAGGCTCGATAAACTAGTATACAAATTGTAATTTTAGCAAAATACAAACTCCGAGGCCATTTCATAAAGGAACGCCACTTTGCACTCTTAGCTAAAATACACAGTTTAATATTAACATTAGCCAACATATCTTTAATTGTTTAATTAATGTGACTAGAGATAAGTTTCCTCAGAATCTACAATAGATTGCTGAGTATAACCTTTCTCACTGCCATATTATAAAGATCAAACCTTTAATAAGCTCACTTTGCTTTTTGCTGCGCAAACCATTTATACATTTTACGAACGATTCATAATGAAATCTCAATCAAGTTACAAACTCGATCGTAGTAAGCTATGAAAAATCTTAGATCGATGGTTTAATGCTAACTTCCGGAATCAATATCAAATATCACTCATACTATAAGTTATATGTTAACTTTCTTCGATAAGAAAACAACAAAACCATTAAGTATCAAATACTTCGCAAATGATTCTGACATCCTATTGGATTTATATAGAAGATGTCTAAGGGTCATTTCATCTTATTAATTATGTAGTTCCATTTATAGTTTATCACTCTAACTTTTAACTTCAATAAGTCAAGTCTTTTCTACAATGGTCAACATCTGATATTACACACTAAGTAATAAAATAATTTTATTACTCGGTATCGTAGAAAAGATATTCTATCAAATAGAATATAATATTCTATTAAATAGAATAAATGATAAACTTTTACTTGTACCTCTAAGGCGCAAGAACTTTCAATTACATAACCATTATACAAAAGAAAGATTCAAATCTCAAACTTTTCAAGATTCAAATTTTCTATTTATACATATTATATATGTGACTGTAAAAACTAATGAAATCTTAATAAAAATGATGAATTAGTGTTACTGGAGCATATCTCCAAGAGCATTGAAAACTAATTTGGTTACACTCAATATGAAACGAATCAAATCCTATAAGATTCATTTCCTCCCACTAACCAATTCCATCACGATGAAATCGTAAAAGAATAATATTAAGTAAGAATCATATTCATTGAATAACCTTATAACTAATTGACATAAATTCATATGTTTGATAATATCAAACATCTTTGAACAATTCAAGGACTTACAATGAATTTAAAGATACATTTTCAAAGCTTTAAATCAAATATTCTTTGAACCAATCAAAATATTCTATCCGCATTTCATTATAAACACGTAACTAAGTCATGACAACTCATTGACTAAGTTACGACGAAGTAAAGAAAACTACTTAAGAATTTTTAATTCATTAAACTACATACATATATTATATCAGTTTAATAAATCTTATGGTCCAATGGCAATCATAGTTAAATGATATTTATTCACATTTTCGATTATAATATTCAATAAATGGATAAGGATATGTGGTGTGATCTCATATCAGACAAACATTTACCATAATGAATAAGCTTATAATGCTTAAGTGATAACATCTTATAAAGCATTGTTCTAAGTTATTTACTTAACCGAATATTTTCTTAATGTTTATCTCTTCGTCAATTACACCACTAGTCGTATTAAAATATGTAACATCTATTTATATAGAACAAGTAACTATCCAATATTCGCAAGTTCTGATATTAAATATCAAAACGATTATTGAATAATATTTCAAATAACTAGATGGGAGATTTGGTATCCAATACCTATAGTTACCGTATTGTGAGAATCAATATTCTCTACACACAACTATATACATCTCTTTTCTTTAGCTTTATAATTTACCTTCAAGTATTCACAGTAATTGAAAATAATTGATTAGAAAATAGTGTTGGACACGTGACCTCTAAAGATTACTAAAGCCAAGAAACGTCATTATCAGATAAACAAATACCTAATGAGGTTTTCTTAATGCCATTGAAGAATCTCGAGACATGAACCAATTCATATCAATCTTTACTGCATAAGAAACTATTCTCTCTACAGAATTATATCCTAAATCGGATTATATTTAGATTACCTATCATGACTTAGTAACTAAGTCACCAACCATCTTGATTTTTCAAGAAAATTGGAACAATAGTTCCTAATAATTTAGACTAATCTAACAATATCCAAGCCTATTCTTAATCTAGAACCTATTCTAGAAAGCTGCAACTGTAAGTGAAGTTAGAAGACATATATATATATAAAATATGTATGCAGTGGACTAAAAATTTAATTCTATTTACACAATATAATAAGGAAAAAATAAGCGGTAATTTTCATAATATTACACACTGCCTTTGTTATGGATTTTTAACCCAGCAGTGCCTCCCACTACTTTATGTAATAATGTAATCCCCAACGGAAAATAAGAATTCAATAATTAAATTGAATTCCATAATGGGAAGTGGACCCCATGAATATATTTCGACTCACAGTTTTGGCACGTTCTCGCCTATGTACATTCACAGGTAGACAACTCATTGTCAATTACACTCACTGTGACTCCAGATTTTGGTCCAGACCGTTTCTCATTGTGACAGCTTTGACACGAGACGTATCAAGGCTTCACTTGTCAATGACAAACTCAAGCTACCGATATAATCCTGACAACTTTGGCACGTTTAGGAATCCACTTTCACTTGAATTTATCTCTTATTATATAAGTTCTACCGGTGCAAATGAACTACCATCAACCATAACTGTACAAATTTGGCATGATACAGCTACAACATCAGGAAAACATTCGCATCTGTACTGGAAAGACAGACCAAGAAATAAATATTCCCAATACTAGTTACTTTAAAACCTTATTAAGCGAGAATTTCTTATTGTCAAACAATTCGAAATTATTCAAATTAATTTCACATGCATGTGCAAATAATAAAATTGGATTAAATATCATATATCAAATATGACAAATGTAATGGATGTAGGATAGACTCGCTCTGATACATTTTATTGGAGTCAGGCGCAGCAGAAGACGCGATTCGGGCGAAATCATAACTTTAAAATTTTTAAACTTACCGAAAAATTATTCAATATCCAATATGAATAAATCATTCATATTTCACCTAAAAATATTATTCGATATCAAATAACGACATAATTAATTTAGATAACTTCGTGAAATTTTTACGAAAATAATTTTCCATAAAATAGCGTAAAAACATATTTTTAACCGAACCGACTAACCAATACGCATGTGGGCTACCCATGTAACGACCAATAATCTCAGCTACTATTACATTATAGGACGAGTGTTACATAATATAAATTATGTTTGGACACATATATACTCATGAAATGACTTTGGGGATAATCGGTAGATTCTTCGAGATTTCGATATGAGATGGTACGATGTTCCACTCCGGGCAGCCAATGGTATTTGGGCCATAACTTTCTCATACAAATTCTAATTTTTATAAACTTTATATTATCGGAAATTTAAGATCGAGACCTATAACTTCTACGTTGAATATTTTTCCAAATTCGAATCATAAGTAAGTTAAAAATACATATAAAATATCTAGATGAATAGTAGTCGAGGATGAATCTAAAGAATTTTCAAACTATCTCAATGATTCCAACTTTTTCATTTCAAACTTTTGCAAAATTAGACAATATCCCCCTATTATATATAAAGGATACTATTCTCTAATCCTCAAATTTAAAGAATAAGAAAGAAACGTAGGAGGAAGAAGAATGAAGAAGAAAGAAAAAGAAAGAAGAAGGATAAAAGAGGAATCACATGTCAATCCTCATATATTAAGCTTAGAAGAAGGAAAGAAACCATGGAAGATTGGAGGGATGAGGAAAGTTAAATGAAATGAGGTAAGAGCAACTTGACCCAAATTTTGGATTGAGGAATGTTGATGATATGATGCTATATTGATGTTAGTAACCTACTATAATGAGCATAGAACTGGATTATATTAAAAAAGGTCTAAATATTTAGAATTTCTAAAGTTGAGCTAAGTTGGAGTTATGAGATTAATGAGTTAAATTGATGATGGAGTGTTGTTTTAACATGCTTGAATATTGAAGTTAAAGAATTTTTTTTGTACAATTGTAGTGTAAGGGTGTTGAGATACATTTTGGTAAGATAGATATTGATTAGCAAGTTTTGGATCCTGAAAAACAGACTAGCGTTGCGACGCCCAAGGGGCAGCGTTGCGACTTGTAATGGGAAATTTCACATATTCATTTATGGAACATGAGTGTCGCGACGCCCAAGGACTTGCATCGTGACGCGTAGACAGATGATGCTCACTAGTTCACCAGCATGTGTGAGCGTCGTGACGCCATAGGGGTATCATCGGTGACGCGTGATCAGAATTCCCCAAACCATATTTAGTTCATTCTAGTTTCACCCTAGCGTGTTAGCACCCTAAGAGTCTCGTATCAGCTCACACACAACACACACACACACACAGATATATATATATATATATATATATATATATATATATATATATATATATAATATATTATATATATACAATCCTGATATACATATGATACTCCTTGAAATGATAACTAATCTGCAGTAAACACACTTTATGCAAGAGGCACGTATCTTACAAGTAGTATAAAAATATTGATCCCAGGAGGAATTAATTCTCACGTTGTTAATTATTGAAGCTATTTATTTACAAGTATCTAATAGGATTGGAAGTGATTGTTGTTGGTAAAGATGGATTTAACTAAAGTAATAAATAAAAAATAATACAATACAAAGGAAATTAATAATAAACAAAAATCCAGGGTTATGAATCCGCCCAATATTATTCTAAAGATGAATTGATTCTCCTTTACATGTGTAATATATCAGTTTGTTAGCCTGGAACACAAAGATATACGAAAGCCTCTTTCGATGGTTGAATGTAAATATTCAAAATAACTTAAATAAATATTATATATTAATAAGAATACTTAAAGAACTCGAATTCATTAAGTTTAAGTTCCAGTTATGGCTACACACACCCGACAGGTATATTCCTATCCTATAAGGAATTCCCTAAGGTGAGATCATGTGCTATTGAATCTAAAGCACAACATAAAATCCATTTGTCAAGTTCATTCTACGTTTACAATATCAATCTTATTGGTGATCAGACAAAAAGAAGCATTATGGTCTAGATTCAATAAACAAGCCAATATATCACACATTATAAAAGAAAATCAAATATTATACTCATTAATATTATGCTTCATCACTTCCCTAGATTAAAAATAAAATGCTGGAGTTAGGAGATCTAGTTTTAATATTTCAAACTGTAACATCCCCATTACAAGAATGTTACCTACAGGCTACAGATCCCACTGGCGCCTAAGCCTTTAATTTATGCAAATGAACACTTGCTTTTATCGTAATACCATGCAAACTTATAACTATTTACACATGCAAACTCAAAATTTAACATAAATGCATAATATTGAAATATATACATATTTGAAAATATTTATCGTAAGTACATCATCAAACATATGTCTACAATACATCAAAATGAAATCCCAGGAACTACATTCTATATGAATATAGATCTGGAATGATGGACCTCATATCTAGTGACTGCAGCATAACTCATGTCCTCGAGCTGAGTCTCTAAAAGTTATACGCGGCTCACCGAAAGGCGGATACTATAAAAGAACTGTGAAGTGGTAGGGGTAAGTACTATGGAACTCAGTGAGTGGAGCTACAAAATCAAGAAACTATATCAATGTAACTGTTTTAAAATTACTTTAGCTTTAAAATGTTTCTGAATCCTTGTTTGAAAATTCATTATTTCCTTTTAATCTTAAGGGAGACCATTTCTGAATACTATGTGTATAAGAATCTCTAATACTATAGAAAACTTGACGCATTGGGCGTTACGTATCACCGTCCCCTTATAGGCCTAACTAGTGGTCTTGGGGGTGTTACGTATCCATCGTCCCCAAACCACTTAACTTGAGCCGGCAGTACTAATCCATCATACTACATTACCCTAAAACTAGGGTCTAAGGGCGTTACGTATCGCCATCCTTCTGGCCCTGAACTACTTATGCACACGTTCTCTGTCCGTCAATTCCATAAGTCATAGCTGAGGTGAGTTTTTCCTCATGCCTCCAAAATCATAAATACTCATGCTTTTAAATCTCAAAATTTCTCAAACTTTCTTATATAAGAATAATTGATAGTTAATATGGCTAGCGTCCTAAAGCTTTTAAAGTAAATATTGATCAATAACAAGTAAATAAAAATCAACTTGAAAAAAAGCATCATTTTGATAGATTTGAAGTTTGGTCAACTCTGCTTCATGTCACCGAGGGAGAACGCGGATCTTGTCAAGTATCTATTTAGAATAAACTTGGTTAGAAAATGAGTTGTAAGACTGGTTCGAAATTAAACTAAGTTTCTTAATCTAGTTTTAAATTATCCCCTCCACATGTCGTGCATAAGTACTTTAATCTTTATACGGGTCCCTTATGATGTCTTCTATCCTTTTGAATGAAGTTGGAAAAACTAAAAAATTAAATAAAATAAGGTCACACATTGCGACGCGTCGGGACTCGCGTAGTGACTTTAGATAAAACAAAGGCTCTAGATTGATGCGCGTCGCGACACCGGCCTCGTTGCGTCACGACACGAACTTATTAGATCCAAATCCGAGCTTTGCCTCGTTACGCGTCGCGACGTGAAGAAAATTCCCAAGACCCAGATTTTTCATTTCTTTAATGGTTAACCCAAAACCATATTTCAACACACCACAAGCAATTAAAACATCTAATTTTTCAGATATCATACTTCTAACATTCCAACACCATTAAATCTCATCATCCTTACTTAGTGCTTTAACTAGGATGAGATATCAAAAATTACCCAAACATGAGTTCTAAATCAAACAACCATCAATAATCACATTACTACCAACTAACAATATACTACCAATAACCATACCTCATAACTCATAATTGAAGGATTTGGGTCAAGTGTTTCTTACCTCTATTCAATTTTCCTCTTCACTAACAATGTCCTTAATCTTTATTTTCTTCTTCTTGAGTTAGCTTGGGATGAATTACTCTTGTTGGCTTAGAATTTTGCTAGTAAATGCAAACTTTCTCTTCCTCTCCTCTCTCATAACCACACCAAGAAGGGGAAAGTTTTTGAAGAATTTTTCATTTTAGTTCCCTTGTAATTTACTTAACCATATTCTAGAAAAGTCTAGGGAAATAACTTGTTGGGCATTTTAATTTGTTGGGCTTTCCTAACAAACTAAAGAAATTTGGGCTCTAATTAAGTTACTACTTTAGTTGTTGGGCTCCTTTTGAATTGGAAAGAAAATGACCAAATCACCCCAAGATATCTATTATCTCTAAGTCAATCCTGGGGATTCTTTGTTATTATCTGGAAAAGAAAATTCCCTGCGTCAATTTGTTACGTCCCTAGCTGAACTTGAAAATATTTGGGGTAGTGTAGACAACAGAATTGGCGACGCTGTTTTTAGGCTCGCAGCCTAGTTGGGAGTACGAATAACATGGAGTCGCCACCCGGTGTGAACGGGACAAAGATTTAAGGCCGCACTCACCCCTCGCAAGGGAAGACCTCAAACCGTTGGGTTCAGAATGGTCCCTTACTTATGTCACTTGTGATGATATAGTTGTGATATTTTTATATCGTACCGTAAGTGTACGGTGTCAAGTTTTAGTACAATCAGTGGAAAGAGTGTCGAACCCACAAGGATTGCGTTTTAAATCGCACTAAGTACTACAATTGATAATCCTAACTTTATTTAGAAAACAAATAATAAAGATTTTAATAATTAAATAAAATATACAAATATTTGAATAGGAGGAACTAATACGATAGAGATTCTGGATCCTGATTTCACCTAGCTGTCTCCTATGTATTTGTCATGCCAATTAATCTTTGTTCAGTTATATTATTTATAAGTCAAGATCCTAAAATATTCACTCCCTCTCTCGAGTGCCGAGTGAAAATATTATCAACTATAGACTTCGATATCTCTATAAAAATCCAATAGTTAATAACTCATTACGATTTGTGATTCTATGTTAACGACTTCAAAGGACTACAGATTCTCTCGAACTCTATAAAATCCTAGGTTATATTCTCTAGATCTATTCAAAATCCTGTTTCTCGAGTGATAGATTCTAAACATTCATCGTCTCAAATTGTGGCCAGCAATCAAGAAGCATTAAACTCAAAAGAATATAAATAAAATAATAAAACTTCATAACAAAATTGATAAACGAAATACAAGGTTCAAGCATCAATTACATCATTCTCCAGAATTAAGGAGTAAATTCATGACAAAGATATAAAACAATAAATAATCAAGCCACGAATCTAATGGAAATCATTAGAGTTTTAAGAAAGAAATAAGAAGATAAAACCTGAATTGAATCTCTTCCTCTCCGGATATTAAAGCCTTTGTCTCCTCTTGTCGCTCTTCAATCCTCTCCTTGGATCTCTAAAAATATGTGTTTCTGTGTTTTGTGCTCTGTATTAGCCTCCCTTTGAGTTTTGGACGAAGTCTTGTATTTATAGAAGTGTCAGGGTGCCATTAGGATTTCAGAAAACCCTAAAATTTGAGTCCTGGAACGCGTGAAACTTCCCTGCGCAGCGCCGCGGCGCTAAACTGTCTGGACTTTGTATGTAATAGGGGCGCCGAGGCGCTGGATCTCTTCATTGGCGCCTCGGCACCAAAGTCTTCTTTATTTAAGGCGCCATGGCGCCTATTATTGATGAATGGCGCCATGGCGCCATTATCTTCATATATTAGGGCGCCACGGCGCCCATTGTGATTGATGAATGGCGCCGCGTGGCGCCATTTTCTCTGCACTTTATATGGGATTTTGGCGCCTCGGCGCCAAGTCTTCCTGACTCGCCCTGTGTCTTCCCAGAAATTCCCAAAACACGTGCAACTGTTCCCAGATCCATGTATCGATGCTCCTACAAATAAAACATGAAATAAACTATAAAAGATATTAAAAATCTCGAATTATAATAAAAAACAATAAGAAAGATATTGAAATAAGTGGGTATAAACCACACTTATCAAACACCCCCAAACTTAAGGTTTTGCTAGTCCAGAGCAAATATAAAATAAAAACTAAATTCAAATTAACAAATGAAAATTACTAAATTAACTAAGCCACTTTCGTAGGGATCACGATTGCATTTAGCATATGCAACAAGCCTTTAAACCCCTAGGCGACCCTAGTGGACGAGTTATAGTCTCGTGAGGGCTTACAGCGACGACACCCACAAACGTCATTCACACACAATCATGCAAAAATTTAAACAAATAACCAAAGATAGTCCCGATAGTTGCACATAAAATTTTCCTAAAAGAAAGCTTATAAATGAAATTAGAGAAGCTTCAAAGTATGCAATTGCAACTCGAATCCAAATTCTTGAATAAATTATCTAAGCTAGACTCACGGTGTGTGTGTGTGTGTAAAGGTTCATTCACAGCTTGATTCCTAAGTAAGCCAACTCAATGATTTCGTTTAGAAATTAGAATTGATGGGTCAAACCAACCTAGATATCTCAATTATGCTATGTAATTGCTTTATTTCGTGTTCAGTATGGTATGATTTTTCTTTTCTTTTCTTGTCCCTTTTTCTTTTCTCATTTTGCACTCATTTTTTTTTTCAACTCACCTACCCTTTAATGTAGCATTTCTCCTCATGGTGGTCCTAATACTCGCCCATGGGTAGCTTCACGCTTATCGGTTATAGGTGGTTTATTTTCTTTCTTTAGAGACATTTTTCTTCTTAGCTATACCATACTTCATAACACTAGCAAATCAAGATAGATATCTACGCAAACGGTCATTCATCAACATGCAATTTCTTCCACTAGTCACATTGTCAACTACTTAAGTTTTCACTGCTAAAACCCTACTTTTAAGTGCTTATGAGTCTAACATAGATCAGTTATTCAAGGCATCAGATAAAAGTAAATCGGACACTTATCGTTTCTAAAATTTCACCTATAAACAAACAATATCATTATAGGATTTATGCTTTACTATCAAAGACAAAAACAATTTTTTTTTTTTCAATAAATTTTAAATGACTAAATAGCAAGTAAACAGCAAGCACACACCCCCAAACTTAAAAATTGCATTGTCCTCAATGTAAGATAAATATCAAGAGCAAAAGTGAGGAACAACACTACCGTGCATGGAGTTGATCAGACTCTTGCTGGTTAGCATTTGGTTGCGCGTGCGTTGTGTGTCTCGTGCTACCTGCATAAATAACATGCAAATAAATAAATAGCACACAATAAAATAAAATTAAATAAAAGAAAATAATAATAAAATAAATGTAAGGGTTGCCTCCCCGCTAGAGCTAAGTTTAACGTCTTCAGCCAGACGCAACCACTCAAATGGTGGTCATGGTAGCTTCTACGTAGTGAACCGGGTAATCTCATCTTTCTTCTTCTTTGGTATCCACCGGTTCTTATGACATGAAAAAGATAGCTTGGCAGGCTGTGGTGATTTATCCATAGATGGTCCCCCATGATATGTAGATTTTCTCTCAATTGGAAATTCTGGACTGCACATTCGGCAAAATTGGCTCGGCTTTCTTTTTAATCTTCCAGGAATTATCTCTAAGTGAGAACTGGCCTTTCTTTTCCTCTTTTTACGGCCCTTTGTGAGTGGTTTCGAGTTTAGCTGGAGAGAATTTTCCTTTATGCATGGCTGCATTATGCTCATAGGCTGTTGAAATACTGATTCACCATGTCTGGTTTCAACTCCCTTTTCTACTGTATCTATCATGTGACAGTCTGCATCACCTTGAGAACTCGGCATGGCTCTGAAAACACTGAAGGTGATTTCTTCATATCGACCTCTCATTATCAATTCACCTTTTTGTTCTCTTCTTCTGTAACTTTTTCCTCCTGAAATACCATTTCATTTTCTTTACTGCCTAAGTCCTGGGAGATGTCTTTAAATTCTTTTCCGCTCCTACAGATTCTGATTTGACATTGCTCATTGGGGTTGACTTCAATATCACTCGGAAAAACCCATGTCTGTTGATTGGCCATGGAAGAAACAAGCAACCCAATTTGTGCTTCTAAAGATTTCATATTTGCCTCTATATTGCCCATTCGTGTTTCAATATTATCCAGCATTGACTCATTCCTCTCAAACCTCTCTGAAGCTGTAGCTACAAACGTGCTCATGAGGTCTTCTAAGGAAGGTTTCTGCTCAGCTCTTGGATAATTGAGGCCATGAGGAGGTTGCAAAATGTTCTCCATATCAGCATATGAGAAATTCGGATGATAATAATTAGGCATAAGACTGCCTCTATAGTTGTTGAAGTTCCGATTGTTCACATACTGTACTTGTTCAAATCCTGCTCCTCTGTTGGGTAAAAACATTCCATTAGCAGAAACAGCTTCAATAGACGGTTGGCTCATTTGATTTATCAATACTGCTAGATGAGTCGTGAAGGACGATACTTGAGCTATCAGTGCACCAATATGATCTGTCATTGCTTCTTTTCAAATTCACCTCGTATGAAAAAAAAATATAAAATAAAATAAAATAAAAGAAAAAATATAAAAAAAATAAAATAAAATAAAATAAAATAAAATAAAAATAAAATCTAAATTAAAACGAAGATTACTTGGTAGTAGTATTAATGTGAATTAAACAAACAATCCCCGGCAACGGCGCCAAAAACTTGTTGTGATATTTTTATTTCGTACCGCAAGTGTACGGTGTCAAGTTTTAGTATAAATCAGTGAAAGAGTGTCGAACCCACAGGGATTGCGTTAACTCGCACTAAGTACTACAATTGATAATCCTAACTTTATTTAGAAAACAAATAATAAAGATTTTAATAATTAAATAAAATATACAAATATTTAAATAGGAGGAACTAATACGATAGAGATTCTGGATCCTGATTTCACCTAGCTGTCTCCTATGTATTTGTCATGCCAATTAATCTTTGTTTAGTTATATTATTTATAAGTCAAGATCCTAAAATATTCACTCCCTCTCTCGAGTGCCGAGTGAAAATATTATCAACTATAGACTTCGATATCTCTATAAAAAACCAATAGTTAATAACTCATTACGATTTGTGATTCTATGTTAACGACTTCAAAGGACTACAGATTCTCTCGAACTCTATAAAATCCTAGGTTATATTCTCTAGATCTATTCAAAATCCCCTCTCTCGAGTGATAGATTCTAAACATTCATCGTCTCAAATTGTGGCCAGCAATCAAGAAGCATTAAACTCAAAAGAATATAAATAAAATAATAAAACTTCATAACAAAATTGATAAACGAAATACAAGGTTCAAGCATCAATTACATCATTCTCCAGAATTAAGGAGTAAATTCATGACAAAAGATAAAACAATAAATAATCAAGCCACGAATCTAATGGAAATCATTAGAGTTTTAAGAAAGAAATAAGAAGATAAAACCCGAATTGAATCTCTTCCTCTCCGGATATTAAAGCCGTTGTCTCCTCTTGTCGCTCTTCAATCCTCTCCTTGGATCTCTAAAAATATGTGTTTCTGTTGTTTTGTGCTCTGTATTAGCCTCCCTTTGAGTTTTGGACGAAGTCTTGTATTTATAGAAGTGTCAGGGTGCCATTAGGATTTCAGAAAACCCTAAAATTTGAGTCCTGGAACGCGTGAAACTTCCCTGCGCAGCGCCGCGGCGCTAAACTGTCTGGACTTTGTATGTAATAGGGGCGCCGAGGCGCTGGATCTCTTCATTGGCGCCTCGGCGCCAAAGTCTTCTTTATTTAAGGCGCCATGGCGCCTATTATTGATGAATGGCGCCATGGCGCCATTATCTTCATATATTAGGGCGCCACGGCGCCCATTTTGATTGATGAATGGCGCCGTGGCGCCAATTTCTCTGCACTTTATATGGGATTTTGGCGCCTCGGCGCCAAGTCTTCCTGACTCGCCCTGTGTCTTCCCAAAATTCCCAAAACACACGTGCAACTGTTCCCAGATCCATGTATCGATGCTCCTACAAATAAAACATGAAATAAACTATAAACGATATTTAAAAATCTCGAATTATAATAAAACAATAAGCTAAAGATATTGAAATAAGTGGGTATAAACCACACTTATCAATATAATTTGTGCAATAAATTAACCGAGTCTACTCAATAATCATGCTCAAATAGTACTTAGATCTAACATGCTTTCATCTAACTAACTCCTAATCTAAGTTTGCATGCTTGAAAAGTAAGCCATTAAACGGCAAACATATAGTACCACACAACGAGCATGTTGAACCATTAAACTAAAACAAACAAATAACTATGGAAATATAAACATAAACTAAACAAAATATTATGCATAAAAATAAATAATAAACTAGGATAAATCATGCTTCTAATAATAAATAAACAACCTACAAACTACAACATGCTCTAATACAAATTTGGATGAGACGAAACATGTGTCTCTTAAGTGGTACGTGGCGTTGTATCCCGAGTGCAGACCGCAATACCGTCCATTCGGAATCGGCTACGGAGTTTAAGTCCGGGTTTCCATCCGATATACCACAAAAGGGAACACATACTCCGCTCATCCAACAATCACATCATGCCTCAAACGACTCTCATGCAATAATATTTTTAAAATAAATAAAATAAAACGAAAGATAATAAGTAAAAAGGTGCCCTCAGGTCTAACCTCTTTTGTCGTCTCACGAAAGGGCGTTACACGTCCGTTGGAAGGGTGAATGATCCGCTACTTTTCTGGTTTACTAACTCAACATCTTTCCTCGCTATTTCGCTGTTCGGGTTGTTGTTTTCACTCCGTTTCGCTGCTGTTTTCGGTGAATTTTCTGGTCACTGTTTCAGGTGTGCTAAGGGACTGTTCTCGGCAGTTTCGGGGGCTTTTTGGGCAGTTTCGGGGGGTACAGTTTTGAGTGTTTTCTGGGCGAGATTTGCGGCAATTCGGGGCAGTAAATAGGGCTGTTTTTGCGGCAGGTTTGGACTGGTTTTGATGGGCTGTATGCGTGAAGAAGGCCAGGGGATATTATGCGGCTAGTAAGGTTGTGGTGTGAAGCTAGTCAGTGTAGTGGGCGTGGAGAAGCAGGCTGGGTTGCTTTCGATTAATGGTCAAAGGGGCATTGAGTGGAGAGAGTGAGGCTGGTTGAGGTGTCTGAAGGCAGGGAGCAGTGAGAAAATGGGACGTGCTTTGTGTGCTAGTGAGTGGAGTCCGTGTGGCGTACTGGGCATGTGTTTATGGAGGCCATATTCTCGGCAGTTTGCTGAATAAAAGATAGCCCATTAAGGTTTGTTATTCATGCGTGTAGGGCTGATGATGGCAGGTGTTTATGGTGATGAGGGGCGTGGGTTCGTTGGTTCTTATGGTCAGAGGCTGTGCAATATGGAGGGTTGCAATTTGCTTGTGCGTGGCAGTGCCTTAGGGTTCGTGTTCGGCAGATGAAGATTAGGGTTTTGTTTTGTTTTTTTTTTGCTAGGTCTTGTTGTGTTCATTGGCTACTGCTTGAGAGTCATTTGTTCACGTGGTGGGCAGTTTTGGTTGCTTGTTCAGGTGGAGGGTCGGTGAGGGTTTGAGGGCTTGATTTTGGTCGGTTTGGCTGGTGAAGGAGGGGTCCTGGTAGTCTTGTTTTTATGGCTGCAGGTGGCTTGTCGAGAGGGAGAGCAGTCCAAGTTTCTGTGTGTTTTTGAAAGAGAGGGGGGTTGGTTTTTTTATCTTTTTTTTTTGCCTTGTAGTCTCTCGGCTTGGGGGTTATTGATTTGGATTACGTGGTTGTTGGCTGTGTGAATGGAGCTGCCATTTGAGTGTTTAGGTTTTGTGTATGGCTGTGTCGGTTGGAGGTTTAAATTTTGGTGAAAGGGTTTGTCACCGAGAGTGAGCAGTCCCGGATTGTATCTAGGGTTTTGGGGTTTTTTCGTGAGGGGGAACAAGGGTTATTTTGCTTTTGTGTTTTTTTTATTGGTTCAGCCGAGAGAAGATATGTGAGAGGATGATGGTTCCGTAAGAGTCTAAGAGGGAGAGAGGGCCGAGTGTTTAGGTTTTTTTTTTTTATGTTTGTCAATTGTTTTATATGGCCGTGAATCCGAGGAGAAAGAAGGGATGAGTTTTAGGGTTTCATTCTTTGTGTGTGGTTTTGCCGGGGGATCAGATGAGAGAGGAGAGAAGATATGGAGAGGGGTTGGTTGAAGGAGAGAGCCGAGGTGTTGAGGTTTGTTATATTTTTATAGTGAGAGGGAAGGAATTAGGGTTAGGGTTGTGCATGGTTTTTGGAAAAGGACATAAATCATGTAATTTAATTAAAAGGGAGGGATTTATTTAGGGAAAGAATATCTTTAATTTTGGTGGGGAATTATTTAAATTAGGTGATTGATTTAATTTAATTTGGTAGGTGATTTACTTAATTTGGTATTAGTTTTAATTAATTTAAATTTATTTGTTTTAATTAATTTGAATTAATTTAATTGGATTTAATTTTTGAATTAATTAATTAAGATTTCAATTTAATTGGTTTGCGATTTTTAGATTAGGAATTTAATTGGTTATTTAATTTAGGAATCAATTTAGTTATTTTAATTTCATTTCAATTAATTATTTAATTTAATTGGTTTTGGTTTCAATTTAATTAGATTTAATTGGATTTAATTTGTGACATATATTTTAAATGTTTTAATTATTTTTGGATGTGATTTAATGGGTTTGGTGTGTTTTAAAATAGAGGTCCAACAAGCGAACCCGAAGCGAAACAAGCTAGTTAAATCTGACAAAATGCTAATTTCCAACTTTACCTTCCAACGTCCGTTTCCCGCGGCTTCCAAACTCTAAAGAGGTAGTGTCTCCATACGAGACTCATCATCGGGCCTTATATGAAAAAATACAGTGCCTACAGTCGCCCCCACTTTGATGGGACTTGTGTAATGTGTAACAGTGACAATCCTATCAAAGTTATGCAATGCATTTTTACTTACCTGGCTCGCCAGCTGCCACCTGACTCGCCTGTTGCCTCGAACTGAAGTGATGATGCAGTGGACCTCGATCATGGGACGCATCCCAATAACTGCAACCGAAAATGGGGGCCTCGACCCTGGGACGCATCCCAATACCGCTGACAATGTGGGCCTCGACCCTGGGACGCATCCCAAAAACCAAAGATGCAGTGGGCCTCGACCCTGGGACGCATCCCAATAACTGCAACCGACAACGGGGGCCACGACCCTGGGACGCATCCCAATACCGCTGACAAAATATGGGCCTCGACCCTGGGACGCATCTCGAAAATGATGATGTAGTGGGCACCTCGACCCTGGGCACCTCGACCCGGAACTACAACCGACAACGGGGGCACCTCGACCCTGGGCACCTCGACCCAACACCGCTGACAATAGGGACCTCGCCCTCGAACTGATGATGTAGTGGGCACCTCGACCCTGGGCACCTCGACCCAACACCGCTGACAATAGGGACCTCGCCCTCAAAACTGATGATTGTAGTGGGTACCTCGACCCGGAACTACAACCGACAACGGGGGCACCTCGACCCTGGGCACCTCGACCCAACACCGCTGACAATAGGGACATCGCCCTCGAACTGATGATGTAGTGGGCACCTCGACCCGGAACTACAACCGAAAACGGGGGCACCTCGACCCAACACCGCTGACAATAGGGACCTCGCCCTTGAACTGATGATGTAGTGGGTCCTCGACCCTGGGACGCATCCCGGAACTACAACTGATGATATGGGCCTCGCCCCTGAACTGATACTGAGGTAGGCCTCGCCCCCAGACTGATGTGGGCCTCGCCCCAGACTTATACTGATGTGGGCCTCGCCCCAAACTGATATGGACCTCGCCCTAAACTGATACTAGTGTGGGCCTCGCCCTAGGAATCATCCCCAAGCTGATACTGATGTTGGCCTCGCCCCGGATTGATACTGATATGGGCCTCGCCCCTAGACTGATACTGATGTGGGCCTCGCCCCCAGACTGACACTAATGTGGGCCTCGCCCCAAACTGATACTAATGTGGGCCTCACCCCCAGATTGATGCTGATGTGAGCCTCGCCCCCAGACTGAAACTGATGTGGGTCTCGCCCCAAACTGATATGGGTCTCGCCCCAAACTGATACTAATGTGGGCCTCGCCCCAAACTGATGTGGGCCTCGCCCCCAAACTTATATTGGCCTCACCCCAAACTGATACTGATATGGGTCTCGCCCCCAGACTGATACTGATGTGGGCCTCGGCCTTGGACTCATCCCCAAAACTGATGCTGATGCTGATGTAATGTTTCATTCCCGAACTGTACTGTATGAGATGGTCCATTCCTGAACCATTACTGTGAGGTGGTCCATTCCCGAACTGTTACTGTGAGGTGGTCCATTCCCGAACCGTGTTGTGAGGTGATCCATTCCCGAACCGTGCTCCATTCTCGGAGTGTCATTTCTGGCTTTTGTTCATTCCCGAACTGTGCTCCATTCTCGGAGTGCCATTCTCGACTTGTTCATTCTCGAACTCTGCTTCATTTCTCGGATTACCATTCCCGGCTTGTTCATTCTCGAACTCTGATCCATTCTCGGATTACCATTCCCGGCTTGTTCATTCTCAAACTCTAATCCATTCTTGGATTACCATTCTCGGCTTGTCAATTCTCGAACTCTGATCCATTCTCGGATTACCATTCCCGGCTTTTTCATTCTCGAACTCTGATCCATTCTCGGATTACCATTTCCGGCTAGTTCATTCTCGAACTCTGATCCATTCTCGGATTACCATTCTCGGCTTGTCCATTCTCGAACTCTGATCCATTCTCGGATTACCATTCTCGGCTTGTTCATTCTCGAACTCTGATCCATTCTCGGATTACCATTCCTGGCTTGTTCATTCTCGAACTCTGATCCATTCTCGGATTACCATACCTAGCAGAACTGATCTGATATCTCCATACCCGGAGTATCGTATCTGGCAGAGCTGATCTGATATCTCCATACCTGGCAGAACTAATACTGAACCAATGTGGGCCTCGCCCCCAGAATGCCATACCCGGTAAGACTGATACTAGTGATGTGATGTGGGCCTCGCACCAAAGTGCCATACCCGGCAATACTAATACTGATAATGATATGGGCCTCGCCCCCAGAGTGTCATACCCGACAAGACTAATACTAATAATGATATGGGCCTCGCCCCGAACTGTTACTGATATGGGCCTCGCCCCAAACTGATACCGATATGGACATCGTCCCAAACTGATACTGATATGGGCTTCGCCCCCAGAGTGTCATACTCGACCAGACTAATAATGATAATGAGGGCTTCACCCCAGAGTGCCATGCCCGGCAAGACTGATGCTGATGCTAATGTGGGCCTCGCCCCCAAAGTGCCATTACCTGCGAAACTGATGCTGATGGTTCATTTCCGAACTGTGCTGAATGTGGGCTTCATTCTTGAAACTGGTGATAATGTGGGCCTCGGCCCTAAGATTCATTCCAAAACTCTGACGATGTGGGCCTTGACCCTGTGATTCATTCCCGAACTGAAACTGATATAGGCTTCAACCCTGGGACTGGACTCATCCCCAAAACTGAAACTGATATGGGCCTCAACCCTGGGACTCATCCCCGAAAACTAATGCTGATTCATTTCTGAAACTGACTGTACTGTTGCTGCTTCTGATTAGCTTGTCTTTGCTGCTTTCTCTTTTCCTTCTTTGAAACCTGTGAATACAAAACGAAACAAACACAAAAAAGAATGCAAAATATGTTACGTGTATTCATGCATGCATGAATGAATTTCTTTATTTCGTTGGGTTAGGTCTTCCGCCAGTTCTCCAGGTGATTGCACAGTATTCTCTCTGGTCTCATGGCTCAATTTCTTGTTATGTCCCGGATCACGAGGTGGTAGACTGGTCGCTCCCAGTCTTGATTTAGCTTTATGTTCTCCGCTGTTTGCATTTAGTCAAGATGAACCACATGGTGGGGCCTTCCATATCATCATACTATATCACATGCTACGAAATAGTCCCATAGTTATACATATTATCGTCCTCAAGGAATGTCCAGTAATGAAACCAGAGAACATTCAAAACACTCAATGCAACTCAAATATGAGTTTTTGAATAAATGATCTATGCCAGACTCAAAGTGTGTGTGTGCAAAGGTTCCTTTACAGCTTGATCCTTAAGTAAGATAACTCAATGATTTCGTTTCAAAAATCGGGATCGATGGGTCAAACCAACCTAGATATCTCAGTTATGCCTGCAGTTGCTTTTCTGTGCTCAATGTGGTATGGTTTTCTTTCTCTTTTCCTTTGTCTCTCATTTTTTCCTTTTCATTTTGAACTTCATTTTTTTTTCTCTTTTTTTTCTTTTTTTTTCTTCTCTTTTTTTTTCAACACACCTACCCTTTAAGGTAGCATTTCTCCTCATGGTTGGTCCTAATACTTGGCCCATGGGTAGCTTCACGCTTATCGGTTATAGGTGGTTCAATTCTTTTATTTAGAGACTTTTCTTTCATTTTCAACCATACCACACATCATAACATAAACAAATCAAGATAGACCTCTAAGCAAACGGTCATTCACCGACCTACAATTTCTTCTCAACTAGTCACATTGCCAATTACTCAGGTTTTCACCGCTAAGAACCTATAGTGAAGTGCTTACGAGTCTAACATAGATCAATTACTCAAAGTATCAGATAAAAGCACATCAATGGTTTATCGTTTCTAAGATTTCGCCCTAAAGCAATCAATTTCATCATTGGACTTATGTCTAACCATCAATGACTAAAAAACAAACAATTTTTTTTTCTCTTTTTTTTTTCTTTTCTTCTCTTAATTTTTCTCTTTTTTTTTTCTTTCTTTTTTTTTTTTTTTTTCTTTTTCTTTTTTTTTCTTTTCTCTTTTTTTTTTCTTTCCACTTTTTTTTGAAGGCCCCCCTAATGGTCTTTCTATCCTTGCCGTAAGGTTTTCTGTTTCTCGATTTCCTTTTCCCGATATCCATGTTGCTAAACTTCTATTGACAAACCTTCTTTTACCCCTAACCCAACGGATATCTATGATTGCTTTTAAGACACAGGGTTAACATGATGCGCGTATGCATGAGATGCATGCGACATATGAGATATAATATGCATGTGGTTATCAAAAGCAAAAAGAGGCAACTTCTATAGGATATACAACTATGGTTCTCATGCAGGTTTATGACAATGCCTTTGACTGAACTCCCTCAACCCACTATAGAAACAGTCAACTAATGCACAAATTATACACATCACAATACATGATTTCGAGGCCAATTCTCTAAATCCCCAGTGGAGTCGCCAGACTGTAGACAACAGAAATCGGTGACGCTGTTTCTAGGCTCGCGGCCTAGTTGGGAGTACGAAATAACATGGAGTCGCCACCCGGTGTGAACCGGGACAAAGATTTAAGGCCGCACTCACCCCTCGCAAGGGAAGACCTCAAACCGTTGGGTTCAGAATGGTCTCTTACTTATGTCACTTGTGATGATATAATTTGTGCAATAAATTAACCGAGTCTACTCAATAATCATGCTCAAAGAGTACTTAGATCTAACATGCTTTCATCTAACTAACTCCTAATCTAAGTTTGCATGCTTGAAAAGTAAGCCATTAAATGGCAAACATATAGTACCACACAACGAGCATGTTGAACCATTAAACTAAAACAACAAATAACTATGGAAACATAAACATAAACTAAACAAAATATTATGCATAAAAATAAATAATAAACTAGGATAAATCATGCTTCTAATAATAAATAAACAACCTACAAACTACAACATGCTCTAATACAAATTTGGATGAGACGAAACATGTGTCTCTTAAGTAGTACGTAGCGTTGTATCCCGAGTGCAGACCGCAATACCGTCCATTCGGAATCGGCTACGGAGTTTAAGTCCGGGTTTCCATCCGATATACCACAAAAGGGAACACATACTCCGCTCATCCAACAATCACATCATGCCTCAAACGACTCTCATGCAATAATATTTTTAAAATAAATAAAATAAAACGAAAGATAATAAGTAAAAAGGTGCCCTCAGGTCTAACCTATTTTGTCGTCTCACGAAAGGGCGTTACACGTCCGTTGGAAGGGTGAATGATCCGCTACTTTTCTGGTTTACTAACTCAACATCTTTCCTCGCTATTTCGCTGTTCGGGTTGTTGTTTTCACTCCGTTTCGCTGCTGTTTTCGGTGAATTTTCTGGTCACTGTTTCAGGTGTGCTAAGGGACTGTTCTCGGCAGTTTCGGGGGCTGTTTTGGGCAGTTTCGGGGTGCAGTTTTGAGTGTTTTCTGGGCGAGATTTGCGGCAATTCGGGGTAGTAAATAGGGCTGTTTGCGGCAGGTTTGGACTGGTTTTGATGGGCTGTATGCGTGAAGAAGGCCAGGGGATATTATGCGGCTAGGAAGGTTGTGGGTGAAGCTAGTCAGTGTAGTGGGCGTGGAGAAGCAGGCTGGGTTGCTTTCGATTAATGGTCAAAGGGGTATTGAGTGGCGAGAGTGAGGCTGGTTGAGGTGTCTGAAGGTAGGGAGCAGTGAGCAAATGGGACGTGCTTTGTGTGCTAGTGAGTGGAGTCCGTGTGGCGTACTGGGCATGTGTTTATGGAGGCCATATTCTCGGCAGTTTGCTGAATATAAGAGAGCCCATTAAGGTTTGTTATTCATGCGTGTAGGGCTGATGATGGCAGGTGTTTATGGTGATGAGGGGCGTGGGTTCGTTGGTTCTTATGGTCAGAGGCTGTGCACTATGGAGGGTTGCGATTTGCTTGTGCGTGGCAGTGCCTTAGGGTTCGTGTTCGGCAGATGAAGATTATGGTTTTGTTTTGTTTTTTTTTTGTTATTGGTTCAGCCGAGAGAAGATATGTGAGAGGATGATGGTTCCGTAAGAGTCTAAGAGGGAGAGAGGGCCGAGTGTTTAGGTTTTTTTTTTATGTTTGTCAATTGTTTTATATTTGGCCGTGAATCCGAGGAGAAAGGGATGAGTTTTAGGGTTTCATTCTTTGTGTGTGGTTTTTCCGTGGGGATCAGATGAGAGAGGAGAGAAGGTATGGAGAGGGGTTGGTTGAAGGAGAGAGAGCCGAGTGTTGAGGTTTGTTATATTTTTATAGTGAGAGGGAAGGAATTAGGGTTAGGGTTGTGCATGGTTTTTGGAAAAGGACCGAAATCATGTAATTTAATTAAAAGGGAGGGATTTATTTAGGGAAAGAATATCTTTAATTTTGGTGGGGAATTATTTAAATTAGGTGATTGATTTAATTTAATTTGGTAGGTGATTTACTTAATTTTGGTATTAGTTTTAATTTAATTTAAATTTAATTTGTTTTAATTTAATTTGAATTAATTTAATTGGATTTAATTTTTGAATTTAATTTAATTAAGATTTCAATTTAATTGGTTTGCGATTTTTAGATTAGGAATTTAATTGGTTATTTAATTTAGGAATCAATTTAGTTATTTTAATTTCATTTCAATTAATTATTTAATTTATTGGTTTTGGTTTCAATTTAATTAGATTTAATTTGGATTTAATTTGTGACATATATTTTAAATGTTTTAATTATGTTTGGATGTGATTTAATGGGTTTGGTGTGTTTTAAAACAGAGGTCCAACAAGCGAACCCGAAGCGAAACAAGCTAGTTAAATCTGACAAAATGCTAATTTCCAACTTTACCCTTCCAACGTCCGTTTTCCGCGGCTTCCACAACTAAAGAGGTAGTGTCTCCATACGAGACTCATCATCGGGCCTTATATGCAAAAATACAGTGCCTACAGGTAGTTATAAATTCTCCCCCCTTAAAATGATTCATCCTCGAATCAAGATATTTAAAGGATATAGAGTTTACCTTTATCTCCGAAGAGGTGATGGTACTGCTCTATTATGGTTTCTTCTGGTTCCCATGTAGCTTTCTGTTTCTTGTGATGTTGCCAAATCATTTTGACTGAGAGAATCCATCGAGATCGTAGCTTTCTCGACTCTCTACCCAAGATAGCTACTAGTTGTTCCGAATAAGATAAGTCTTGAAGGATATCGACTGTCTGGGGCTTCAACATATGAGATTCATCACACAGATACTTTTGTAACATAGATACGTGGAAAACTGGATGTTTTATATCCATGCTAGGTGGAAGCGCAAATTCATAAGCTCTCCCTCCAACTCTCTGAAGTATCTAGAACAACTCAATAAACCTAGGGCTGAGCTTACCTTTTTCTTGAATCTCATAACTCCTTTAAAATGAGATACTTTTAGAAATACAAAATCCCCCAATTGGAACTCCAAATCCTTCCTTCGGTGATTTGCATAACTCTTATGGCGACTTTGAGTCGTATCCAGCCTTTCTCTGATTAGCTTTATGTTGGGAAGCGGCCGCGAGTGCGCAGCGGAAAATCAAAATTATTATACCGCTTTCCCTTTGCCCAAGACCCATTTATTTTGATTATTCTACAAGCCTAGGCAAGTTACTATATATTCTACGCATAAAACTCATAAAACATACAAAGAACATAAACCTAAACATGCTAACTATCATAAGAACTCTAAATAAAATAAAGAAAGAAAAAGACTTACTTGAACCTTAGACTCATCCAGTCTTCCCTCCAATCTACAAGCTTTTCTCGAACTCAGCAAGCTCTTCCACGTTCCAAAGAGCCACCCAAGTGTGTGGCCTCCAAAGATGCACACACCAAAGCCAAAACTCAACAGCAAGATTACGCCTTGAGTGCATATGTATTTTGCCCTTGGTGCTAGCCTAGGCAAATACCTCAAAACTTTTAACTCGAGATTCCTCTAGTCAATTAGACTTAAGGATCCTCAAAATCAATGGCTTACTCTTAAACTTTAGAGTTTCTCACTTATATAAACCCAAGATATGAAAGGTTTTGGTGTAGCAAATTTTTAAAGAATTCTTTGGGTTTATATAGTGCTCCAAAGACAAAAAAATTAATTAAGAATCCGATATGGGATAAAAGCTAATTTAATCTTAGCCATTGGATCTTAATTTAGTGGTTTAATGAGATTATAAAACCCTAATAAGAGTTTGGGCCGAATTGGAATTCAAAACAATAAGTTTTTTTTTTAATTCCAATTCCCAAAATGCCCCTATCTGTTGGACAATTATGACCATAGCGTCACTATTTGTACAGATCATGGTGTTTTTGTACAAATTAACTATGTGACAAAGGAGATTGCACTCTTATCATTTGTGATTAGATCACCAAGATGTATAAATGATAGGAGGTCCTTATGATTTGTTCCTGGATTGAGAATGATATGAGACAGTATCATTCCACAAGGATAAATCATTAAATATCCCTAGTCAGAGTATTATCGAGATTGGACATCGATAAATACGTAAAAGATTAGTATTACACTTGTGCGCGTTGTGAGGGCACAAACGGCATAGTTATCATATATTTGGGTATATGATACTCATGCAAGTGTAATAGGAGGTTGTGTTTTACCGATGGTACGGGAAACAGCTCGCTCTGGATAGACCCCCTCGGAATTCCATTGGTAGTATGATTATGTGTCTATGGAAGTCCGAAATCAGGGTAGGTGTATTTTGTCTTAACCTGAGACTTACACCGCTAATACTTACGACAATCAATATACTTTGGTTGTGGTCGGCCAGGGCTTTAACCGGTTCTGTGTATGCCTCTGCTGGGTATATTGAGAATCGTAGTGTGTTGGGTGTGATGTCAAGACGGAAGTATCACTCCAGTCATATAGAGATGATGATCACGTAGGGATACAGAACTGGTTCTCTAAAGGGTTGCAACCATCATGATAATATGACTTGGTCATGATTATCCGATAATAAAGAGACTAGTTGCTAGTAATCCGGTATATGCTTCGTACGGGGCAGACACTGTACCAGCCCTAGGCCTTGCATGTGATCATCCGATGCTGGATCGAAATACGCAATACTATGTATACTACGCCTGATATAGATCTTATAATCCTGTAAGGATATTTCTGGAGAATTGGGGTGGCATGGCGCTTTGCTAGAAGCCAACCTTGTCTTGTAAATCGGTACAAACGTAGTACTAGGTACTTACATGTTCGGATAGTCCGACGACCCGATTTACTGCCAATATATCTGGGGATCTCATGGATCGCTTCCCGAAGATTCATCGATGATGTATGACTCGCACTTTTATTAATCTGGGATTAATTAATGATGAGAGAGAAAATTAATCTGGGATTAATTGCAGAGATATTCTATCTGGGATAAAATATCAATTAAAGAGAGAGAGATTAATTTGGAATTAACCGATAAATAATATATTCGATATATTATACGAAATTGGATTTCGACGCGGAATTAAAATTAGATTTTAATTCGGGCGAACGTGTTAATTTAGAATTAATTCGTTAGTGACGTGAATAGTAATTATGCTAGGCATGATTATTTAATTAAATTAGATTTAATTACGTCGCAACGGAAAATTGTTAATTTGGAATTAGCGAACCCGAGCCCGAGATTGTTTGCGAGCGCATTCGCATTTCGAATTCGAGTGCGGCACGTAAGTCAAATCAAGCGTCAAATCACTAGTCGCTTCTAGCGTCACATCATTTGTCAATCAAGTGATAGATGTCTTTCACTTTGAGTGATTGACGCTAGTCACTATTCACTGATTGATGGGAAGTGATGTGTGTGGTTGATAGAAAGCATTTATTGCTTGACTTTTTGGAAAAGGATTTTGGTGTATGTTTTTGGAAAAAAAATATCAAATACACAAATCTCTCTCTCTCTTCCATTTTTTTTCTCCTCATTCAAGCCCATTTGGACATTTCTTCACTGGTTTTCTGCTGGGCAAAACCGTGAAGATGGGAAGCAAGTGTGATGGTTTTTGTGGCAAAAACATCGAGAGCTAGCACTCCGAGAGACATGCGAAGGTGATAGGGAAGTCCACCCATGAGCTTGGAATCGTTTGACGAAGCTTGGAGTTTTCATGGAGGACCAACAATGGCTGAAAATGGAGCCCAACAGCAGCTCACTGCCGTGAGCAGTAAGGAGGGCATAAATCATTTTTGTTCGTCGCCGCGTCGCTCAACCGATCGATGTGAGTATTCCGCAACTCCCTCGTTGTATTCGCACTTATTTTATGCTTTTTTATTCGATCCTTGGGACCTTAGAACTCCAACAATGGTATCAGAGCGATTGAAAAGCATGAAATTTGATTAGGGCTTAAAATTTGGGTAAAATGTGTTTGAGCATGTTTTAATTAAATTGGATGTTTGAGTATGCTTAAAATATGTTTTATTGAGGATTGATTAGATCAATTTGAAGAAATTGTGTTTGGAACATTTTTCCCAAAATTTCCTTGCTTGGCCGAGAGGTGTAGATGCCCTAATTCTTGGTAATTTTTGTTTCGTTGATCATTGGATGACTTGAAACGATTGAGGATGTTGATTTAATGTTAATTTGGATTTAATTGGATTGAATTCGGAATTGACATAAAATTAGTCCCCATTGCCGAGAGCTATTAAGCATGTTTGGGTTTGATTTTTTGATTAAATTGTGTTGGACATGATTAAATGTTGATGAGCATGATTAATTTTACAAATTTGGTGTTTTGGAAATATTGATTTGGGTAATTAATAATGCTATACACTTTATGTAATTAAATTGGGAATTTGGAATTTTTGTAATTTAATTATGTTGGGCCTATTTTGTGAAATTGGGCTTAAGTGTTGTAATTGGGCTTATTGAGCTTGGTTGTACCAAGTTAGGTTTAGGCAAATCGGTTGGATCCAATTGGGCCCAAAACCGCCTCCATAAAGCCCAAATGCGACTAATGGACCTTTAAAGTTTAATTGGGCCTAATGGGCCTAAATTGATTTTTGGGCTTATGGGGTAACTCCCGGATTGGACTTTGGTTATTGGGTTCGACCCGAGTTGACCAAAAGTCCACGCCTTGAAGAAATTAATTAAAGCCCATTGGACTTTAATTAAATTAATATTGGATATTAATCGGGCTTTGAGACCCGTAACGATTAAATTTGGAATTTAAATCATGAAGGTTCGTCAAATAAAGTGTAGTATTTAATTTGGAATTAAATAAATGGATTGGTATTAAATACAAATTGAATTTGATTAATTTTTGTAGTTTAATTAATTCGAGAATTCGTACTTTAAGTACTTATTCACAAAACGAGTTTGACTCGTGCAAAATCAAATCGTTGTTTGAACATTGGATGATTATTAATTATCAGATTAATTAATTTGATTAGATTGATTGATAACATGCTTGTGTGAATACATGGTTGCGATGCATGAATAATGTATATCGGATGGATATTGGATGGGTGGGGCGGCATTTTAGAAATTGTTGTAAAAATTTAGAATTTATTAATTGGACCTGCGTGTCCAGCCTTTACCTCCTTATTTTTTGTATTCTCTTCTCACTATTCCCCTCATGTAAATGAGGTTTCTTTAGAAGTGTAGTGTAACGGGTAGAAGTAATACATGTGCTTGCGGGAGAGAGAAAGGGAGAGATTTGATCTAGGATCATTGTGTAAAGTATCCATCCGCATATCATTATTATTGTATTCATATGCGCTTTATTATGTATTTAGAATGCATGTTAAGGGTGTATGATGATGAGACCTTAACAAAGATAATAAATTGGTTGCCAATTTGCACGCGAAAAACACTCGCAAAATATTAAGTGTTTTTCCTTCCATTGGGTGATTCTTACTCAAGATCCAAGACTGGCATTGGCTTGTTGGCCAAAGTCAAGGCATTTGTCCGTCGAGAATGTGTTTGAATCACGAAGGCTTTGTTCTATATCGGTGTCTTGTCCAAGTTGTGGTTTGTTGGCCAAAGTCAAAACCACTTCTTGTCCATCGACATTGATTACGAAGCTTTCCATGGTCAATGGGTCACGCTTAACTGGGATCACTAAGTTTGTTGTGCCAAAGCCAAAGCTTAGTTGATTCAGAGGAAAAAGGTTAGGTAATATATTGGATATATTGGCATATATAAGATATATGTTCGGACTTGGATGTCCCCATACTGGATCAATGAATTGGATTGGATCCAATTCATCTTAGAGATCTACCTAGTTATCATACAATTTGTGGCCAAAGTCAAGATTGGTGATATTTAACGGGATCTTAGCCCGCTAGGAAACACGGTTCCCGAGTACTCGACAAAGGGTTAGAGGCTCGCCGAAAAATAGTGGAGGCAAGAATTGAATTTTCAATATTCGTTTAATTACTTGCCATACGCGCTCAACAACAAATCATACGTCAAATAAATTAAATATTAGTTGGACT
The DNA here is from genome assembly GCA_019454045.1 of Zanthoxylum bungeanum. Lineage (NCBI taxonomy): Eukaryota > Viridiplantae > Streptophyta > Magnoliopsida > Sapindales > Rutaceae > Zanthoxylum > Zanthoxylum bungeanum. Next base: position 31,111 of record SKCR01043085.1, read on the forward strand.
AATATTTAAATTGTTGTTTTAATAAATAGTTGGACTATATTCAAAAAAATTATTTTTAGTTGATTAAATAGTTGGACTATAATAATCATTATAATAAATAGTACCTTAATCGTTGATTAAATAGTTGGACTATTAGAATCAAGATAAAATTGAAAGATTGACATTTAAAACATAATCCTAGGAAAATGTATTTAAATGGTTTAATTTTCAAATTGGGAATAAAATTTCAGGATGGTCCTGAAAACTAATAAGTTACTTTATTTGATAAAATAACATATTAGGCCTAAGCCCGAAGTTAAGCAAATAGTAGAGAATAATCTTTGGAAGATTTATGTGACGATAACTTTAGTGCTTAATCCATTAAACTTGTCAAGTAGACTCCTTAATTTCTAAATCAGAACTAAGGATTAGATCCTTAAAGTATGATACTGAAATTGAAGGATCTTCAAAGATCTATTCTTAGATCTTAGAAGTACATATTGCAATAACTCTTGGAGAGTTAATGATTATTCTCAAGGAGATAAAGTCAAAATTTGCAATAAGGCAAGTAGCGCAAGGCGCACCTTACTTCGACATTCCAGAATGCCTAGGCTAGGCCGAACGCTTCTGAGTGTTGAAAAGGGCAAAGGCAAAATCATTATAATCTTCTGGGAAGATAAATGACATATCCCAAAATGTCTGCCTAAATGTGGCAAACGGGATCGCGGAAGCGTGACTGCCGTTTGGACAATGCAGACATGAAGGAATTGAGGACGAGCAAGGCTCTAACTTCAAATATGTTTGTCAACATTATGTTCACTACTAGTATTAAAATTGGATTTAAATACTTAGTGTGGTACATAAAATATTTGTATTAATGTTTGGAATCTGCTATGAGCAGGTACTGACATCAATTGAGATTTAATCTGCGAATTGAAAACGGGACGAAAGTCGCTGTTTTAACCGCATGTATCTAAGTTTAGGAACTACCTTCGGGTGTGTACCTAAATTTGGAAACTGTTATAATGTAACTAGTTGACTAGATACATTATCTATATATCAGTGTTTAATCCACTGCGGATGAACCTTTATATTCTAGAACACTAAAGTGTTTCATTATATAAAGATGATATTGAGATAAACGCATTAGATGTGAATAACAGCATTTATATTTTGAATATAAATAAATCTCAAACGTATAACATGACAAACAAATAGCTCAAACTGATTTGATCAGAAGAAACTTATATGTGGCATTGTTGTCTGGGACATAATTAAACAAGACTCGTATATCCACACTTTTGAAGAGTGGGGTACCAGGACTAATTTGATTCTATTCAAATAAAGTCTACGAATAAAACATTATTTACTTGGTAAAAGTGTAAATGCCACAAATCTGTTAGCCCTAGTTCATAGTGAAACAAGTGGGCCCATGTCTAGCTAGGCTAGAGGTTGATATGAATATTTCATGACCTTTACGGATGTGGCATCGCGTTATGGTTATGTGTTTCTTTTGAAACACAAATCAGAAACTTTTAAAGTTTCGACACGAAATAGACAAACAGATCGCCTAAAGTATTAAACCGTCACGGTAAGACCGTAATGGAAAATACTTAAGCAATAAGTTTCTAATATACTTGAAAGAGTATAGTATTCTTTCATGAGGACTCCTCCCGGAACACGTAAAATTGACGGTGTGTCCGAACTGAGTAACTGAATTTTTGGGACAATAAGGTTAATCATGAGTCGCTCTGAGCTACCATTTCCTTCATCGGATACGCATAAACAGTGCAGAACTTATTTAGAATAAGGTTCCATAAAAATCTGTTTGACAGACTTCATATTAGATATGAATAGGATATAAACTGGGTTTCTCATTCCTAATGATTTGGGAATGCTAGGCATATGTTTGGATGATACCAAACAAAAACCCAAATTGGATAAGTGCCAATTGTAGGTTATCCTAGGGATACCAAAGTATAGTACTTATACATCTCACCAGAGAACAATTTTATTGTTGCTCACCTGCGGTTTTCCTAAGAGGATTACCGATATGCAGTGGTAAGTGGGAGGATAGTAAAACTCGATGAAAATCGGAGTAAAGTAATACTATTAAGACACCAATTCCTAATGGAAATAAATAGTTCATCAAGGATGAAACTATTACCAGTAATCTTCGAATACACAAGAACCACGTATGTCGGAGAGATTCAGAGAAAACAACCTAGGGTATGGGTTTTTGATCTCACCTAAAAAAGATGTCAATCTTATTATTGAGGAATACCAACTAACTACGTATGAGGAAGTGATACAAGATATCGACTCCCTATTATGGCAAAGTTCCATGAGTCCGAAATGGATTCCATGTATAACAACTTAGTTTGGACACTAGTTGTTGTCCCACAAGGCATTGTGCCTATTGGTACTATATGAGTCTTCAAGGAAGACATACGTGGAAGGCAACATACCAACGTACTAAGCTAGGCATTGTAGCGAAAAAGGTACCGTTATCAACATTATGTTGATTACAACGAAAACTTTTACCTGTTGCCACGGTAAATACATTTGGATAATGCTTGCTGTTGTTGCATGTTTCATTTATGAAATATGTCAGCTTAACGGGAAAATCGCTTTCCTGAAAAGGAAACCTTTTGGAGGATGTTTACAACATCCTGTCGATTTTTTCGTACCATAATAAGCAAACAAGGTTTGCAGGTTATTCGATCCATGTTTGGATTGAAACAAGCATTAGGTTCTTGGAATTATCGCTTTGATGTAATCATAATTGAGTATGATTTAATTCAAAATGAAAATAATTCTTGTGTATATAAGAGGGTTAGTGGGAGCTCACTGACAGTGGCTGTCCTATACAATAATGATAATATGTCGTTTCTTGGAAATGATATTCCCATAAAACAATCGGTGAAAGCTTGGCTTTCGAGATAACTCTCCGAGAACTCGTACATTAAAAAATGTACGTGACCTGGTGTCTCATACGCTTTGAGCATATGGATTCACAATCAGGCCAATCCATGTGATAGTCACTGGATTGATATTAAGAACATACTTTAGTTTCTTAGAGAACTAAGGATGTTGTCTTAATCTATGGAGAATGAGAACTTGAAGTGACTGGGATCACTGTAGCAAGTTTCCCAACCGATAAAGATGACTATAAGTCGCAAATTGTATTATACAGTTTGAATAACGGTACAATGAGTTGGAAATCTTCCAAGCAAGATACTGTTACCAAATAAACAACAAATGAGGGTTATTGCTACAGCTGAGGCAGCAATAGAAGCCATTTGGGTCGATAATAAATCTAATTAGATTAGATATAATTCTATTAGCAGCTGAGCTAGGCTTCAGCACAGGCTAAAAAATTAATGGTCTCGTCAATGATCCAGATGCATACTTCGATATTCATCTGATTCGTTCGGATCATACATCGTGGCAATGTGATGATCATATAAATCGCATCAGACAATAATCATGCAAATCCACTAACGAAAGCATTTCTCAGCAATTTGAGCCAACCGTACATAGTTCGGGTGTAAGACACTCGAGTGACTGGCTATAGGCCAAGTGGGAGATTGTTGGACAATTATGACCCATAGCGTTATTATTTGTACAGATCATGGTGTTGTTGTACAAATTAACTATGTGACAAAGGAGATTGCACTCTTATCATTTGTGATTAGATCACCAAGATGTATAAATGATAGGATGTCCTTATGATTTGTTCCTGGATTGAGAATGATATGAGACAGTATTAGTCCACGAAGGATAAATCATTAAATATCCCTAGTCAGAGTATTATCGAGATTGGACATCGATAAAAAGGTAAAAGACTAGTATTACACTTGTGCGCGTTGTGAGGGCACAAATGGCATAGTTATCATATATTTGGGTATAGGATACTCATGCAAGTGTAATAGGAGGTTGTGTTTTACCGATGGTACAGGAAACAGCTTCGCTCTGGATAGACCCCCTCAGAATTCCATTGGTAGTATGACTATGTGTCTATGGAAGTCCGAAATCAGGGTAGATGTATTTGGTCTTAACCTGAGACTTGCACCGCTAATACTTGCGACAATCAATATATTTTGGTTGTGGTCGTCCAGGGCTTTAACCGGTTCTGTGTACGCCTCTGCTGGGTATATTGAGAATCGTAGTGTGTTGGGTGTGATGTCAAGACGGAAGTATCACTCCAGTCTTATGGAGATGATGATCGCGTAGGGATACAGAACTGGTTCTCTAAAGGGTTGCAAACATCGGGATAATATGACTTGGTCATGATTATCCGATAATAAAGAGACTAGTTGCTAGTAATCCGATATATGCTTCGTACGGGGCAGACACTGTACCAGCCCCAGGCCTTGCATGTTATCATCTGATGCTGGATCGAAATACGCAATACTATGTATACTACGCCTGATATAGATCTTATATTCCTGTAAGGATATTTATGGGGAATTGGGGAGGCATGGCGCTTTTGCTAGAAGCCAACCTTGTCTTGTAAATCGGTACAAACGTAGTACTAGGTACTTACGTGGTCGGATAGTCTGACGACCCGATTTACTGCCAACATATACGAGGATCCATGGGTCACTTCCCGAAGATTCACCGATGACGTATGACTCGCACTTTTATTAATCTGGGATTAATTAATGATGAGAGAGCAAATTAATCTGGGATTAATTGCGGAGATATTTTATCAGGGATAAAATATCAATTAAAGAGAGAGAGCGATTAATTTGGAATTAATCAATAAATAATATATTCGATGTATTATATGAAATTGGATTTCGACGCGGAATTAAAATTAGAATTAATTCGTTAGCGATGTGAATAGTAATAATGCTAGGCATGATTATTTAATTAAATTAGATTTAATTACGTCGCAACGGAAAATTCGTTAATTTGGAATTAGCGAACCCGAGCCCAAGATTGTTTGCGAGCGCATTCGCATTTCGAATTCGAGTACGGCACGTAAGTCAAATCAAGCGTCAAATCGCTAGTCGCTTCTAACGTCACATCATTCGTCAATCAAGTTATAGATGTCTTTCACTTTGAGTGATTGACGCCAGTCACTATTCACTGATTGATAGGAAGTGCTGTGTGTGGTTGATAGAAAGCATTTATTGCTTGACTTTTTGGAAAAGGATTTTGGTATATGTTTTATTTGTTTTTGGAAAAAATATATCAAATACACAAATCTCTCTCTCTCTTCCATTTTTTTTTCTCCTCATTCACACCCATTTGGGCATTTCTCCACTGGTTTTCTGCTCGACAAAACCGTGAAGATGAGAAGCAAGTGTGATGGTTTTTGTGGCAAAAAACATCGAGAGCTAACACTCAGAGAGACATGCGAAGGTGATAGGGAAGTCCACCCATGAGCTTGGAATCGTTTGATGAAGCTTGGAGCTTTCATGGAGGACCAACAATGACCGAAAATGGAGCCCAACAACAGCTCACTTCCGTGAACAGTAAGGAGAGTAAAAATCATTTTTGTTCATCGCCGCATCGCTCAACCGATCGATGTGAGTATTCCGTAACTCCCTTACTCATTCACCAATCCCTAAGCCACTATGGAACCTCATAAATGATCTATTCAATAATTAAACACATTGATCCATTTATGAACAATTCCTACAGTAATCATATATGATGTTATATTTGTATTGTGCACTGTTAACCATTGATTTCGACTTTGTTGTGTGTGACCTTTGGGGTTCCCCTCAAGTTGGACATGAAATGAATCGTGATAATTTAATCGAACATAAATTATCCTCCGATCATATGGCCATTCGATTTCAATGACCAAGGTTGACATCTAGCAACATGCCAAAGCCTCCAAATGAGAGGAAAGATATATTACTACCCATTCTGTATGCGATTTACATATGATACGGTCCCTCGCCTCACTGTATCCCCACCTATTGACCTAGGGTACGGAAAGTGTCTACCCATATGGTCAAAGGTATGATGTTGATAGTGTCATGAATTGTGCTAACCTAAGAATCTCACATGATTCTTCCGCTGTGGCCAGTCTCAAACACTGATCACACATATCAACTCACGAATTGGAATACTACTCTTATAAGAAAATATTATCCAAGAGAGTGGCGATTCTCTATTGTATCTTTACAAACTTCATGTGTTTCAACAAATGACCCAATCATACCCTTATGACCGGATCTTTTAAACCGGGGAAGGAGAATGTCAAAGTTATTTGATCCACACATAAGATTGTAAAGACCTTAAGTCAAAGGACTAGTCATATAATCGATACATGAAAGTTCTCATAGACACATGGGATAAACACTCCATATGAAAACTTTCGGCGGTCAGTTCGATGGACACGAGCAACTCATGCATCAATGTGATACACCAAGCGGACGATATCTGTTAGTAGCCTATGAGATCGGCTACCCCACTTAAGGGCGGATCATATCATCATGCTAGTCTCTCTGCTTCGTGAATGCCCAGATTATTCACAAAACTCTGACTAGGAATATTTAAGAGTAATAAGTTATTCGAATGCCATCATCTTGTTACTCCAAGGGCTTTATTACAGTGTTGATGATTCATATAAGTTATGTAAGACACGTATAATAAAGATTTCCATTTTATAAATAATGAAAAATTACAAATACATGTACATATAGCCCATCCAAAAATTGGGTATAGGGCATATCCCTAACAATCTCCCACTTGCACTATAGCCAACTAGTAAGAATCTGGACATCATACTCTCAAGTGTGCCTATCATGCTTTTGTTGAGTCAGCCATTTAGTCAGAGAATCTGCAAGATTATCTTCTGTGGGTATTTTCTCTATAATAACTTCTTTTCTCTCAACAATCTCCCTGATGAGATGAAATCGCCTAAGTACATGCTTGGATTTCTGGTGGGACCTTGGTTCCTTTGATTGAGCAATGGCGCCCGTGTTGTCACAGTACATCGTGACGCCATTCTTTATCGCGGGAAGCACTTCCAGCTCCGTGATGAACTTCTTTTCCACACTGCTTCTTTAGCAGCCTCAGATGCTGCAATATACTCGGCTTCAGTGGTGGAGTCCGCTGTAGTTGACTGCTTTGAGCTTTTCCAACTGACAGCACCGCCATTTAAAGTAAACAGATATTCTGTTTGCGATCTGCTGTCATCCATATCGGTCTGAAAGCTCGCATCACAGTAACCAATGACTTTCATCTTAGAACAATCTCCATATGTCAAGAACACATCTTAGTTCTTCTCAGATACTTGAGGATTGTTTTGACAGGTGCCCAATGTTGCTCACCAGGATTTTCCTGATACCTGCTCGTTATGCTAAGAGGGTAAGAGACATCACGTCTTGTACATACATGGCGTACATGATCGATCCTATTGCGGAGGCATAAGGGATCCTACTCATACGCTCTCTATCTGAAGGAGTATGTGGACATTGCTCCTTAAGTAATTTGATTCCATGACAAGTAGGTAAATTACCTCTTTTGGAATCTTCCATTTTGAATCTTTTCAAAACTTTATCTATGTACGTAGATTGAGAAAGTCTTAAAAACCTCTTAGATCTATTACGGTAGATCTTAATGCCGAGGATGTATTGCTTCTCCCAAATCTTTCATGGAGAAATTCTGAGATAACCATTGCTTGGTGGCTTGCATCATGGGTATATCATTCCCGATGATTAATATGTCATCGACATATAATACAAGAAATACAACAGCACTCCCACTACTTTTCCTGTAAACACAAGGCTCGTCTACATTTTTGATGAAGTCAAATTTTTGATTGTCTCATCAAATCATATATTCCAAATTCTAGAGGCTTGCTTGAGTCCATAAATGGATCGTTTAAGCTTCATATTTTATTATGATCATCCTTAGATGCAAACCCCTCAGGTTGTGTCATATAGACTTCCTCTACGAGGTTCCCATTAAGGAAAGCTATTTTGACATCCATCTGCCAAATCTCATAATCAAAGTGTGCAACTAGTGCTGGTAAAATTCGAATGGACATTATCATTGCAACAGGCGAGAAGGTTTCATCATAGTCAATTCCTTGGATTTGTCTATAACCTTTCGCCACCAACCTAGCCTTATAGGTTTGGATGTTGCCTTCTGCATCAGTTTTACGCTTGTAAATCCACTTGCAGCCTATGGGTTTTATCCCTTCAGGTGCATCTACTAAGTCCTAGACTTGATTCTGATACATAGAGTCTATTTCGGATTTCATGGCCTCAAGCCACTTGACTGAATCAATATCACGCATTACTTCGTCATAACTGGTGGGATCGTCATTATCAATGACCTGATCATGTTCCTCATCAATATGGAAACCTTATCTTTCAGGCTCATGTCTTTCTCTACCAGACCTTCTGAGTTCATAACCTTGTGGTTGTTCCGTCGCTGCCCTTTTGAGGGGCCTGGGGTTTAGTTCTATGTTAGTTTGTTCTTCTCGTCCTCATCGAGGTCAAGTCTACTCCCATTATATTTCTTGAGAAGGAATTCATTCTCTAGAATTTAGCATTTCAGAGACAAATGTTCTTTGTTCATTTGGGACGTAGAACACGTATGCTCTTGAGTTCAAGGCATATCCTACAAACTTACATTTAACTGCCCTATCCAATTTGTTAGTTTGTGTGAGCTTGACATATGCGTCACATCCCCAAATTCTTAGATAACTAAGACTAGAATGTTTCCCAGACCATAACTCATATGGTGTTTGACTAACAGTCTTGGAAGGAACTTGGTTTAGTAGTAGTGTTGCAGTTTCTAAAGTAAGACCCCAAAATAAAAGAGGTAGATCCGTGCTTGGCATCATTGATCGGACCATATCTAATAATGTCTGATTTCTCCTTTCGGAGACCCCATTATGTTGTGGAGTTCCTTGAGGAGTCCACTGGGAAACAATGCCATTTTCTCTCAAGTAATCTTGAAATTCGTTTCTTAAGTATTCACCACCTCGATCAGACCTTAGTGACTTAATACTTTTATTAGGCTGGTTTTCTACTTCAGCTTGAAGTCTTTGAATTTCTCAAAGGCTTCAGATTTGTACCGCATAAGGTACACATACCATATCGCGAATGATCATCGATAAAGGTAATGAAGTAGGAGAATCCACCTCTAGCGGTGACTGACATTGGTCCGCATACATCAGAGTGTATGAGTTCTAATGTCTCCGCTGCACGCTGTCATTTACCTTTGAAGGGTAATTTGGTCATTTTACCAAGTAAACAAGACTCACAAGTTCCATAAGGTTTATATTTGAAGGGTTTGAAATACCCATCCTTATGTAGCTTAGTTAATCTTGTTCATTGATATGACCTAAGCGACTGTGCCATAGAAGTGATTCATTGAGATTATTCGAGTTAACGTTGTATATATTAGAGGTGGAACATTCTTTGTTAGTTTGTAAGACATAGATACCATTATTCAAAATACCATCTCCATATTTTATTTCATTGAAATAAATAGAACATTCATTACAACTTATTAGGCATGAAAAGCCTTTATTACATAAAGAAGAAAGAAATTGAAATGATGTTCTTTGCTAGATAAGGTATAATAACACAATCTTCTAAGTCTAAAACTAAACCATTCGCAAAACTAATGAATAAGTCCCTACGCACAATGCAGCCAGTTTTGCTCCATTACCCATGCGTATGTCAACCTCCCCATGACAGAGTCTCTCCTGTTTCTCAGGCCCTGCACATTGTTACACAAGTGAGTCCCACAACCGGTGTCAAGCACCCAAGTAGAAGGTTCAGAGTTTGAGAGTTTTGAATATAGTTCAATCATATACACATACCTGAAGCATTGGGCTTCTTGGCCTCTTGGGCTTCCCTAGCTTCCTTGGCTTTCAAGGATCTGCAGTCTTTCTTCCAATGACCCTTCTTTCCACAAAAGAAACATTTCCTCTTTCCTTTTTTCTTCTCCACCTTACCATTGGGCTTTTAGGTGATCTGGAGCCTTGCCCTTGCCCTTATTTTCTTTGGCCTCGTGGCTTCAGGTCCGTACCGTAAGCATGACGGAGGTTTTAAGCTCCGATTTCAAGTCTTTTTCTGCTGCTTTATCGATTGTGTAATTCTGCTAAAGTAGCTTCTTTATCAGACAGATGAAACTGCATAATAAAGTTAGAGAATTCTTTTGGTAAGGACTGAAGAATCAGATTGTGACCTATCTCATGATCCATGATGAACCCGAGGTTGGCCAATTTTTCATATGGCCAATCATCTTAAGCACATGTCCACTAACAGATCCTTCACTTATACCTTGTTTGGAATAAGGCACATGACACTTGGAATCTCACGGTATGAACGGAAGTTGCATACAACTCTTTCAAGTGAAAGATGATGGTTTCAACATCCATATCTTCGTTAGCTTTCTGAAGTTCGTCCGACATAGAGCCAAGCATTATGCAAACTGCTTACTCATCATCATCGACGTGTTTCTCTTCCAAGCATCAAATGTATCTTGGTCAGCATCTTCTGCGAGTTCAGGGGGAAATGGTCTTTCAAGAACATAGAAAATCTTTTCTTGTTCGTAAGACAATTTTAAGGTTTCTAAACCAGTCATTGTAGTTGTCCCCTTTGAGCTTATGCTCATCAAGGATGGAACGAAGAGTGATACTCTATTTCCATTTGAATGTTTGTGAAATATTTTAACCCACATGTTAAGAGAAAATGTTAAAATTAGGAATATTTTTCATTAATGTTTCATAATAACATGGGCTTTTAATATTATGAAGTTGCTCCCACTCAATTATTTTAAAATTTAAAGCAAATCGCATCAACCCCAATATGATGGATTTCTTGGGGGCAAGGATCCCATTATCATCATTTCATAACTCCGACTAGGGCGGTCGTTATAAAATATGATAATTAGGTAGAGTTCCCAACCAATTTATGATATAAATCACAATTCTTGATCATTGGGTTGGGCAATCAAACATGCCATAGCTTATTGCTAGTCCTTGTGGACACCAATCTTTACCACTAAGTTATAAGACCACGCCTAAGGTCGCTGCATCTTCTGACTCAAAAAAGTCAAACCATTGTCAATATTACGATTTATGGAAA
>SKCR01043086.1:0-40068 GCA_019454045.1 Zanthoxylum bungeanum
CCCTAAATATTATGCAATATAAAATAAAACCTGTGTGCTCGATCGAATGATTATGTAAAAGCGATAAAACAATTTCGGTGCTTTTGGTAACTCCCATTTGATATATATTGACAAGAAACATTGTTTCTCCCATAATATAATATTGTAAATATTCTTGGATATTCTTATTCTATAAAGGCTGCTGGCTCTTCAAATTTGGCAAAAATTATAGGTTCTTAAATTTTATAAAAATTAATACACATAATAAGGAAGGGGTTTCTTTCCCATATCTACTTCATTCATCTTAATGATTTTTCTTTTGACACAATTTTTTTTTACCACATATTTTAAAAACTCATTTAGACCACGTATTATAATTTTGCGTCAATTCAAAATAATTTCGCTTGTGCTTTTGGTCACTCGTTAAGGTATTTTCTTTTATATATTTGAGTAGGTATATTGATATCCTCATGGAATGATGTGGGTCCATCATTATAAACCATCGAATGCCAGCTGATTTCAAGATAAGCCATCGGCAATCATTATCCAAATGATAATGAATTTCATTTGAATTATTGCCGCCTCCAATTTGGATTTTTTGAGTTTATAAAGGTTAATTTGGGAAATTTATTTAACTAATGCTTTGAAAATTAAAAGTTTTCTTAGCGTCACATAAGATTAATAAAAAATAAAAAATAAAAAATAAACTTTTTTATGAAAAAGACAAATATTAATCTAATTATATTCAAAATCATTCATTATTCTAATTGAACTCAAAATCTATAATTATATAAAAATAAAAACTAAATTATATTAAAAAAAGTTAAATATTAATCTATTTAAATTCAAAATCTTTCATTATTCTAATTGAAATCAAAATCTATAATTATATTTAAAAAAAAACTATGATTATTAAATATTTAAATATTTCCATGCTCTCTCAACGTGACACGTAGTATTATTAAAAAATATGTTTAATTTAAATATAATTCAAAATCTTTCACTAATTTAGTTGAAATTAAAATATATAATTATATAAAAATAGAACGTAGATTATATTTAAAAAAAGACAAATACTGGTATAATTGAAATCAAAAGATAAATTATATTAAACTAAATTAGATCAGTATTTGTTTTTTTAAAAATATAATTTAGTTTTTATTTTTATATAATTATATATTTTGATTTTAATTAGAATAATGAAAGATTTTGAATTCAAGTAAATTAGTATTTGTCTTTTTTAATATAATTTGGTTTATATTTTTATAGATTTTGATTTCAATAAGAATAATGAAAGATTTCGAATTCAATTAGATTATATTTATCCTTTTTAATAAAATTTTCAAATTAAATTTTTTAATAATCCTACTTGGCTCGTTGATGGAAAAGGAAAACATTTAAAATGTATGGAAAGTAGCTTGTAGGTGTTTTATCTATTTATTTTCAAAGCAAAAAAGTATGCTGTCTATTTCATGGAATAAATTAAAAAAAAAAAAAAAAACAATTATATGATACTTGTAAGGTATGCAGTTAAATCAGTTTGAGCGATTTGATTAAGCTGATTCTGATTGTTTTAAATAGAGATCGAATTTTAAGCGATTTTGGCTGAATAATTAGCTAATTTACACTTTCTGATTTTTCAAAAATTGTCAAATTTTAATTTTTAATCTATCTTTAACTATAGATTTTGAATTCAATAACTATATAAAATATAATTATAGATTTTGTTTTCAATTAGAATAGTGAATTCAATTATATCAGTATTTATCCTTTTTTTTTAAAAATATAATTTTATTTTTATTTTTATATAATTATAAATTTTAATTTCCATTAAAATAGTGAAAGATTTTGATTTCAAATACATTACAAGAAACTATGAAATTACCGACCGAAATTACCGATCGAAAAAGATAGAAATAATTTTCGTTCAATTACCGATCTATTACCGACCAAATATTCAATCAATAGTCTGTCAATAATACGACGCTGAAGATTAATTTGACACCAGTTTATGCCTCCAATAATTACCGATTGAAATTTCGATCGGTAATTGATAATAAATATCGACCAAATATTCATTCGGTCGCTAAAATAATATTAATTATAAAAAAATAAAAAAAATTAGTCATTTCACTGACCGAATAAACGCGTGGTTGGTAAAATAAATAAATATAAAATATAAAAAAAAATATATATAATTTTTAGTACTACTTTCACACACAACCACACTTTTAAGCAATTTTGACGGAATAATCGGCTGAATTTTTGTTTTTTGTTTTTTATTTTTAATAATACAAAATGTCAACTTTATTATTTCCAATTTATTTTCGATTAATTTATACCCGATTTCCGATTAAATTGCCCAATTTATAACATGCTTCTATGTATTAAAAACAAAGTAGCCAAATTTATTTGTTTGTTTTAGAAAATTATTTAAAAACAAAACTGTAGTTATAATCAAATGATTATCAAACATTTAGGCCCGAACGAGACAAAAATCTAGGCCAATCCGATCTCGTCATTTTCATCACAGATTCCGAACACTGCAAGGATAGAGCTCTGGATGCACACGAAATTCCAAATGGATATAAAGCGCATTAAAGAGATTCAAAGAGAAAGCAGAGATCTTCCGCATCTTCTGTCCCAAACGATAGTCTTTGTATTAGTTTATAAGTGATAACAGTGGCTCAATTCTAATGTTTGGTCTTTCAAATTTTTGTTATTAGTATTGTTAGTTCGTATTGTCCGTAACAAAACAAGTTTAATTGAATTGTAATGAGTGTTGAAGTTCTCGAACCAATTGGACAACATCAAATAGAGATATCAGAACGACATTCATTCTTTTTAACATTCTAAAAAATTTAGAGCTTTAACTGACATGCAATCAGTGTCATTGGAAAATTCCAACTGGATATAAAGCGCATTAAAGAGATTCAAAGAGAAAGCATAGACCTTCGACACCTTGTGTCCCAAACAATAGCCTTTGTATTAGTTTATAAGTGATAACTTGTTCGCAGTTTAGGGTGGCTCAATAACTTATTCCCAGTTTAGGTGGCTCTACTTTAAAGTCTGGTCTTCCAAAGTTTTGTTATTACCATGACTCAAACCAACTCAAAATTCTCCCCAAAACGTCCAACATGGATGCGACACTTTTGCGGCTTTGTTTTTAAACATCTCCATAATAATATTTTAATAAATAATTATCCTTAAATTTTAATTTATAAATTATATATTATATCATAAGAATGCTCCAATTTTATTTAAAATTGAAAAATATATCAAATAAAAAAAAATATGCATATAAATATAATGAGACTACATAACAAAATTTCGTCTATAACCCTAACTATCATTGAGCGGTCTTTGTATAAGCTTATTTACGTTATCTTTCTCAAACGATATATGATGTAACATTTAAATGGCACCAGGAGCTGAAGCTGAATCTTGAAAAGGTATGGAGAGAACAAGAAATTAACTTGCTATTCTTGAACAACCAGTAGACCAGAAATGAAAAGCAATCAAATAGGTTCCATTCAAAAGAATTTTTGAACAGTTATAATATAGATCATATTGGTAATGTTGTTGTATTGTAATATCCCGAGTTTTCATAACAGCTCTAGAGGATTCTCGGATCGAAATTCAGATCTCGGAACGAAATGTTATTGGAGTATATGAGTTTGAGGGTTGAAAAAATTTAAGTCGGAATGTTTTGAAGTGGTCTTTCGAAACTTTGGTAATCATGTAATTCGAAAGAGCCGATTACGCGTATTTTTGAGATATTTTTGTTTGGGAAAGTTTTGATATTTGGGTTATAAAAATAGAAAACGAACTCCGATTGAGTCAATTCTTGAACCGTTGGACTCGTTTTTCCAAGACGAACAACTTTATGTTGAACACTTTTGAAATTTTGATCAGAAGGGCCCCAAGTTTGAGAATTACCGAAGTAGTCCATGAAGAGGGACCAAAGTGCAATTTCGGGGGGGGGGGGGGGGAAGATGACTTCAGATATATCATCGCTCCCATTCGAACACCTGGCACGCGTTTGAGAGGAGAAGCTCAATGACCGGCCATCGGCCATCGTCGGCCATCGCATCGTTTGGAATTGAGGCATCCGGCCACCGTGCACCTGTTGGTGGCCAACGACAGCCCCCAAAACGCTGGAAACGACAGAGGGAGAAAGAGAAACACACGATTTTGAGTTTTTTGATCCCTGCTCATTACTTCGATCCACGTGTCGATCCACTCGCCAAATCAAAGCTCTTGGATAGTACTACAAGGCTATCGTGTTGGTTTTACGGAACGACTCCCGGTTTCACATGAATAGAGAGTGATGAATACTAAAAAGTACACATTTATTAAAAGAAAAAATCAATTATTTTACACTTGTAGTTTCATTAATCCCCTTAATTTAGCATATTAATTAAATTTATGTTTTATATATTTTTATTGTGATTTTTATCTTTTATGTAGGTGAAATAATACTTTGGATGCATATTTAGAAAAATGGACTTGACATTTGGATTTTAGAGGCCATAAATTTTATAGGGTGTTTTAACAGTGTACAACTTCGGAAATTTCAGCCTTGTGCAATATTCATATTTTGGCCATAAATTTTTACTCTGATATCGGATTAAGGTGATTCAAGTTCCAGATGAAAGAAGACTCAAAGATCTACAACTTTGATGTTCATAAGCTTTTCGAATTCTGAAATTTTCAAGATCAAAATTGACGAAGAATCCAAAGTATTCCATATGTAATATTTAAAGATAAAAAAATGAAGCAATTTATAAATTACTTTTGCAATTTGCAAATTGCATTGGAGGGTGCTGAGCCCTCTACTATAAATAGAGGTGCTCAGCACCTTAAGAAATCAGCTTCCTCCATAGAATTCTCTCTGAGGTTTTGTGAAGGGATCCAACTCTTGTGTATTTTATTTTCTTTAAAGATTTCTTGTATTTTATTTTTCTTTCAGCAATAAAATTATGTGTATTTTTATTCAAATTATCAGTAGCTAATTATTTTTGTTGGGGAAAATGGTGAAGCTTTTAAAATAAAAATATAGAGTAATATCACTTATATTATAATATATAAGTAGTAATCTAATGATTAATACTTAATTTAAATCTGGATTAATTATTGACAAACATTGATACCGCATATATGGCTGGTTTTATTTATTTGGCATAATTGAGTACCTAACTAGACTTGTTATAAACAAAAGTTATCACCGCCTTTATGGCTGATTTTATTTTTTTTGGCATAATTAAATCCTGAAATAAATTAATTGAGTAATGATGACAATTTATATATTATAATAAGTGAGATTTCTATATTTAAAATATTAAAAGTGGATCCCCTAACCCCAGTATTTTATTTTATTATTGCAGTTCAATTTAAAATTCTCAAATCACTTCAAAAAAAATCCAGTCTTTTAATTTTCACTCAAATTATTATTTTATTTTACTAAATATATTCCTTGTAGAATGACCCCGGTCTTACCGAGTTATTTTATTATTTTGACACTTTTATACTTGGGACTAAAGAACCAATTTTTGAGCGTATTAGAGAGAGAAATATTCGAATGAATAGTGACTTATTTGCCCGAGTGCTCTGATTTGAATTTCATCGATTCCTAGCGTTCGTGGGAGCATATGAAGTTCGCCGATACCCCCGAGATTTTGGTATGACATTCCGTTAAAAAATTGATATTTTCAAGTTTATATTCAGATGCTTCCATTTGTTTTATAGAGTAATGTATTGACTTTTATTAAATTGGATAAGTTAGAATGTATTGAATTAGTGTTATTAGCGTGTTTTTGGTAAAACCGAATTTCGCGTGTGTTGTGCTTTGATGGATGTAATAATATATATGAGTTAATTATGATGATATAATGATGTTTAGATGAATCCAGATAAGTTCAAAGGGTTCGGGATTCTTCCGTAGCATTTTCGAAAAAAAATTCAGAAGATTTTATAAAAACGCGTGATTTAGGGATTTGAGCTAACAGATTATTTTAGAACGTTATATTATGATGTATTATGAGTATTTACATGGTTTTGGGAGAATCCAAAAAGATCCGAATTGTTCCGGATCTGTTCGCAACACTTTCAGACTTTTTCAGAGGATTTTCGGATTTTAGATCGGAATGTGAATGTGATGTGTTAGATCTATAAAGTTAAATATTTTGAGAGTAATGAAATTAAAATTGTTGAAAACAGATTTATTTTGGGTGTTCTGGAAAGGTCTAGAAATTTGTTATAGTAAGTCGGGAATTCCACAAAATTGCGATCCTAATCGTATTTTGTAATTTATTTTGACAAATTTGATTAGGAACAAGAGTGTTCGGGAAACCAGATAAGTATGCCATGCGATGAATGCTGTAAGTATAGTTAATTGATTGCATGATTGTTCCATAGGAGATATATATATGTATATGTATATGTATCTATATAGAAATATATATAGCTTACGGTTATTAAACCACCACGGGTTTGGGTTGGTCATAGCCACGAGTTTATATATATATATATATATATATATATATATATTAGGTCGGAGGTATGTTATTAATGTGTATATAATTAGCATAATGTGATCGTTTTATAATTTGAGCGTTATTTGTCAATGGATGATGAAGTTGATGTGCAATATGTAATATGTTTGACGTGAGTAGATACATTGTTTTATTTTTCCTTATTTATGTTTTGAAAAGATTTATGTTTCAGAGTTTTGATTTGACTAAGAAGTATTTGATAAGTACATGCATCACACTGATATGTTTTCGTCGAGACGCTTGTTATAGGGTTCTGACCTTTTGAAAATTGTTGCCTCACTACTGTATCAATAGGGCTGAGCACCGGTTTCTGTTCTACCCAGAACTGATTTGAACCGGATCGATTTTTTCAGGTTTGGAAACGGACCGGTTTCGATTCCAAAATGGAAGAACCGAATTTAAATGGTCCGATTCAGGTTATGTCATGGACGGAACCGAAACCGGATAATTTAACCGGACCAAAACTTATTTTGAGAATCGAATTTAAATCAATTTTGGAACCAAATTAAAACTCAATTTCATAACCCAAATTAAAACCCAATTTCATAACCAGTTTTAAAATCAAATTTAAACCCAATCTCATAACCCAAATTAAAACCCAATTTCATAATCCAATTTAAATTCAATCTCATAACCAAATTAAAACCCAATTTCATAACCCAATTTAAACCTAGGCATTTCCTACAAGAATATTATGTATTAAGTCAAAAATATTATGCAATATGCAGTTTTATTTATTGTTTTATTTTTGTATGGACAATTGCCAAGAATATTATGTAATATTCAAGTGTGAGAAATAATTATATTTTTAAAGTTTGACAATAATAAATAAATAGAGTAAATCAAAACCGGACCGGAACCGAATTGGAATCGATTTTTTCTGGGTAAGTTCTGGTTCCACGCATAGTCGAATTGGAACCGATTAATAGGGTATTCTATTTAATTAGGTAGGTTTCGGTTCCACTTAGTTAGGAACCATTTTTTTTTTCGGGTAGGTTTCAGTTCCACACGAAATTGAAACTGAAATCAGTTTTGCTTACCCCTATCCGCCGACATGGTAATGTTTCGTTCATTGCATGGTCTTTGCGCGTGACTTAGGCATTGGACGCTTGATATGTTCATCCAGTTGTGTTTGTTCTTAGACACTTGTTACAAATTTACTGTTAGGGATATGTCATATACCTAACTTGTGGATGGGCTATATGTACATGTATTTGTAATATTTTCATTAATTAATAAAATGACAATCTTTATTATACGTGTCTTATCAAACACTGTAATAAAGCCATTGGAGTAATAAGATGACGGCTTCCACGCCTTATGAGAATCATTACTCTTAAACGTTCCTAGTCATAGTTTTGTGAATAATCTGGGCGTTCACAAAGCGGAGAGACTAGCATGATAATATGATCCGCCCTTAAGTGGGGTAGTCAATCTCATAGGCTACTAGCGGAGATCCGCCCGCTTGGTGTATCACATTGATGCATGAGTTGCTCGTGTCCATCGAACTGACCGCCGAAAGTTTTCACATGGAATGTTTATCCCATGTGTCTGTGAGAACTTTCATGTATCGATTGTATGACTAGTCCTTAGACTTGGGGTCTTTAAAATCTTATGTGTGGATCAAATAACTTTGACATTCTCTTTCCCCGGTTCAAAAGATCCGGTCATAAGGGTATGATTGGGTCATTTGTTGAAACACATGAAGTTTGTAAAGAAACAACAGAGAATCGCCACTCTCTAAGATAATATTTTCTTATAAGAGTAGTATTCCAGTTCGCAGGTTGATATGTGTGATCAGTGCTTGAGACTGTGGCCGCAGCGGAAGAATCATGTGAGATTCTTGGGTTAGCACAATTCATGACACTATCAACATCATACATTTGACTATATGTGTATACATTTTCCATACCCTAGGTCAAACGGTGGGGATACAGTGAGGCAATAGACCGTATCATATGTAAATCGCATACAAAATGGGTATATATATCTTTCCTTATCATTTGGGGGTCATAGCATGTTGCTAGATGTCAACATTGGTCATTGAAATCGAACGACCATCTGATCGGAGGATAATTTATGTTCGATTAAATTATCACGATTCATATATGATTGCTGTAGGAATTGTTCATAAATGGTTCAATGTGTTTAATTATTGAACAGCTCATTTATAAGGTTCCATAGTGGCTTAGGGATTGGTGAATGATGATAGGGGCACTTTGGGAATTGGAATAAATAAATAAATAAATAAAAATATGAATAGTAACATGAACAGTAATGTGAATAGTAATTTTTTTTAATTTGTTATTTGTTTTGAATTCCAATTCGGCCCAAACTCTTATTAGGGTTTTATAATCTCATTAAACCACTAAATTAATATCCAATGGCTAAGATTAAATTAGCTTTTATCCCACATCAGATTCTTAATTAATTTTGTTGTCTTTGGAGCACCTATATAAACCCAATGAATTCTTTACAAAATTTTGCTCCAAACCTTTCATATATTGGGTTTATATAAGTGAGCAACTCTAAAGTTTAAGAGTAAGCTACTGATTTTGAGGATCCTTAAGTCTAATTGACTAGAGGAACCTCGAGTTAAAAGTTTTGAGGTATTATGCTTAGAATATATAGTAACATGCCTAGGCTTGTAGAATAATCAAAAGAAGAGGTCTTGGGCAAATAGATAACGGCATCATAATTTGATTTTTTCTTGATTTTCCGCTGCGCACTCGCGGCCGCTTCCCAACAGTGGTATCAACGCGCCATTTTTGTTTTGATTAGTTCTCTCTCATTTGAACTCAAAATTGGGTGTGTAAAAGCTCGTTGGAAATCTAACACCCTGAACTTAATTTTAGGTACAAGTTTTGCATGATTTGGTTAAGATTTGAATTGTGAAATTGCATTTAAAGTTCACGCATCTGTAAAAAACGTGAATAGTAAATTTATTTGAATAAAATAAAATGCAATATCATAATTAAATATTAATCAAAGTTATTTAATGCCTAAAATAATTCCAACATATTAAAACTCATATGCTTGATGATTCTATGTATGATTAGAATTGGCATGATTATTTTAGGGTGCAAACATCTAGAGACTTTCTAAGGAAATAAAGAGTGTATTGCTTATCCCTTAGCTAAGTAATTATTCCGTGATGAACATAGAGATTTATTACCTTTAAGGCTAATAAATATAAATCACTTGTTTATAATAAAAGACATTATAAAAGATACAAGTGGGGTGAGACCAAGGCGTTAATAAAACTTTCCAAACTAAAGTTAATTTAACCAAAGGTATTACTAGAGTTAGATAATTATTTGGTGTCTTCCTTCACTCACTACCTTTTTATAGCCAAAAGGAAAAGCTGTGAAGACATCTAGATAATCATTTACTCAAAGCTTACCTTAAAGCATATTTAAAGTGTTGGACTAATTTGGAGGATCTATTGTTTATTCCTGTCACTAAGGCAATAATAGTCTAAGAGGTAAGGGTATTTAAGAGAGTTCGCTCCACCCTCCCTCTGGGGAATTTTCAATAGAGGAATCCATTTGACAGTTATTCACTTAAACTTGCTAAAATCCTCAATAATAATTTAAGTCTAAAATTTACCTCCCATTGTAAAGTATAGACCCAAAAGGCTTAAACCGTATTGGCATGACTAGGCTTTACCAGACTGACCAATACCAATTTGTCCATAAATCGTACTATTGACAATGGTTTGACTTTTCTGAGTCATAAGACGCAGCGACCCTTAGGCGTGGTCCTATAACTTAGTGGCAAATATTGGGTGTCCACAAGGACTAGCATAAGCTATGGCATGTTTGATTGCCCAACCCAATGATCAAGGAATTGTGATTTATATCATAAATTGGTTGAGAACCTACCTAATTGTCGTATTTTATAACGACCGGCCGTAGTTGGAGTTATGAAATGATGATAATGGGATCCTTGCCCACAAGAAATCCATCATATTGGGGTTGATGCAATTTGCTTAAAATTTTAAAACAATTGAGTGAGAGCAACTTCATAATATTAAAAGCCCATGTTATTATGAAACATTAATGAAAACATATTCCTAATTTTAACATTCTCTCTTAACAGGTGGGTTAAATGGGACAACTACAATGACTGGTTTAGAAACCTTAAAATTATTTTACGACAAGAAAAGATTTTCTATGTTCTTGAAAGACCATTTCCCTTGAACCCGCAGAAGATGCTGACCAAAATACATTTGATGCTTGGAAGAAACACGTCGATGATGATGAGCAAGCAGTTTGTATAATGCTTGGCTCTATGTCGGACGAACTTCAGAAAGCTCACGGAGATATGGATGCTCAAACCATCATCTTTCACTTGAAGGAGTTGTATGTAACTTTCGTTCATACAGTGAGATTCCAAGTGTCATGTGCCTTATTCCAAACAAGGTATAAGGAAAGATCTGTTAGTGGACATGTGCTTAAGATGATTGACCACATTGAAAAATTGGCCAACCTCGGGTTCATCATGGATCATGAGATAGGTCACAATCTAATTCTTCAGTCCTTACCAAAAGACTTCTCTAACTTTATTATGCAGTTTCATCTGTATGATAAAGAAGCTACTTTAACTGAATTGCACAATCTGATAAAGCAAGCAGAGAATGACTTGAAACCAGAGCTTAAAACCTCCGTCATGCTTACGGGTACGGACCTGAAGCCACGAGGCCCAAAGAAAAATAAGGCCAAGGCCAAGGCTCCAGATCACCTAAAGCCCAATGGTAAGGTGGAGAAGAAAAATGGAAATGGAAAATGTTTCTTTTGTGGAAAGAAGGGTCATTGGAAGAAAGACTGCAGATCCTTGAAAGCCAAGGAAGCTAGGGAAGCCCAAGAGGCCAAGAAGCCCAATGCTTCAGGTATGTTGTATATGATTGAACTATATTCTCAAAACTCTGAACCTTCTACTTGGGTGCTTGACACCGGTTGTGGGACTCACTTGTGTAACAATGTGCAGGGCCTGAGAAACAGTAGGAGACTCCATCATGGGGAGGTTGACTTACGCATGGGTAATGGAGCAAAACTGGCTGCATTGTGCATGGGGACTTATTCATTAGTTTTGCCGAATGGCTTATTTATGACTTAGAAGATTGTGTTTATGTACATTCTCTAGTAAAGAACATCATTTCAATTTCTTCTTTATGTAATAAAGGATTTTCATGCCTAATAAGTTGTAATGAATGTTCTATTTATTTCAATGAAATAAAATATGGAGATGGTATTTTGAATAATGGTATCTAAGTCTTACAAACTAACAAATGATGTTCAACCTCTAATATATACAACGTTAACTCGAATAATCTCAATGAATCACTTCTATGGCACAGTCGCTTAGGTCATATCAATGAAACAAGATTAACTAAGCTACATCAGGATTTGTATTTCAGACCCCTCAAATATGAACCTTATGGAACTTGTGAGTCTTGTTTACTTGGTAAAATGACCAAATTACCCTTCAAAGGTAAAAGACAGCGTGCAGCGGAGATATTAGAACTCATACACTCTGATGTATGCAGACCAATGTCAGTCACCGCTAGAGGTGGATTCTCCCACTTCATTACCTTTATCGATGATCACTCGTGATATGAGTATGTGTACCTTATGCGGTACAAATCTGAAGCCTTTGAGAAATTCAAAGACTTCAAAGTTGAAGTAGAAAACCAGCTTAATAAAAATATTAAGTCACTAAGGTCTGACCGAGGTGGTAAATACTTAAGCGACGAATTTCAAGATTACTTGAGAGAAAATAGCATTGTTTCCCAGTGGACTCCTCCGGGAACTCCACAACATAATGGGGTCTCCGAAAGGAAAAATCGGACATTATTAGATATGGTCTGATCAATGATGCCAGGTACGGATCTACCTCTTTCATTTTGGGGTCTTTCTTTAGAAACTGCAACACTACTACTAAACCAAGTTCCTTCCAAGACTGTTAGTCAAACACCATATGAGTTATGGTCTGGGAAACATCATTGTCTTATTTATCTAAGAGTTTGGGGATGTGACGCATATGTTAAGCTCACATAAACTAACAAATTGGATGATAGGGCAGTTAAATGTAAGTTTGTAGGATATGCCTTAAACTCAAGAGCATACGTGTTCTACGTCCCAAATGAACAAATAAATTTTGTCTCACGAAATGCTAAATTTCTAGAGAATGAATTTCTTCTCAAGAAATATAGTGGGAGTAGACTTGATCTCGATGAGATACGAGAAAAACAAACTAATATAGAACTAAACCCCAAGCCCCTCAAAAAGTGCAGCGACGGAACATCCACAAGGTTATGAACTTAGAAGGTCTGGTAGGGAAAAATATGAGCCCGAAAGATATGGTTTCCATATTGATGAGGAATATGATCAGGTCATTGATAATGACGATCCCGCCAGTTATGGTTTCCACATTGATTCAGTCAAGTGGCTTGAGGCCATGAAATCTGAAATAGACTCTATGTATCAGAATCAAGTCTGGGACTTGGTGGATGCACCTGAAGGGATAAAACCCATAAGCTACAAGTGGATTTACAAGCGTAAAACTAATGCAGAAGGAAACATCCAAACCTATAAGGCTAGGTTGGTGGCGAAAGGTTATTGACAAATCCAAGGAATTGACTATGACGAAACCTTCTCGCCTGTTGCAATGATAAAGTCCATTCGAATTACTGGCACTGGCACTAGCTGCACACTTTGATTATGAGATTTGGCAGATGGATGTCAAAACAACTTTCTTTAATGGGAACCTCGTAGAGGAAGTTTATATGACACAACCTGAGGGGTTTGCATCTAAGGATGATAATAAAGTATTCAAGCTTAAACGATCCATTTATGGACTCAAGCAAGCCTCCAGAAGTTGGAATATGAGATTTGATGAGACAATCAAAGAATTTGACTTCATAAAAAATGTAGACGAGCCTTGTGTTTACAGAAAAAAGTAGTGGGAGTGCTGTTTGTGTTTCTTGTATTATATGTGATGACATATTAATCATCGGGAATGATATTCCCATGATGCAAGCCACCAAGCAATGATTATCTCAGAATTTCTCCATGAAAGATTTGGGAGAAGCAGCCTACATCCTCGGCATTAAGATCTACCATAATAGATCTAAGAGGTTGTTATGACTTCCTCAATCTACATACATAAATAAAGTTTTGAAAAGATTCGAAATGGAAGATTCCAAAAGAGGTAATTTACCTACTTGTCATGGAATCAAATTATCTAAGGAGCAATGTCCACATACTCCTTCAGATAGAGAGCATATGAGTAGGATCCTTTATGCTTCAACAATAGGATCGATCATGTACGCCATGCTATGTACAAGACCTGATGTCTCTTATGCTCTTAGCATAACGAGCAAGGTCAGACAAATCCTGGTGAGCAACACTGGGCAGTTGTCAAAACAATCCTTAAGTATCTGAGAAGAACTAAGGATGTGTTTGACATACGGAGATTGTTCTGAGATGAAAGTCATTGGTTACTGTGATGCGAGCTTTCAGACCGATAGGGATGACAGCAGATCGCAAACATGATATCTGTTTACTATGAATGGCGGAGCTGTCAGTTGGAAAAGCTCAAAGAAGTCAACTACAGTGGACTCCACCATTGAAGCCGAGTATATTGCAGCATCTGAGGCAGCTAAAGAAGTAGTCTGGATAAAGAAGTTCATCACGGAGCTGGAAGTGCTTCCGCGATAAAGAATGGCGTCATGATATACTGTGACAACACGGGCGCCATTGCTCAATCAAATGAACCAAGGTCCCACCAGAAATCCAAGCATGTACTCAGTCGATTTCATCTCATCAGGAGATTGTTGAGAGAACATAAGTTATTATAGAGAAAATACCCACAGAAGATAATCTTGCAGATTCTCTGACTAAAGGGCTGACTCAACAAAAGCATGATAGGCACACCCGAGAGTATGGTGTCCAGATTCATACTAGTTGGCTATAGTGCAAGTGGGAGATTGTTAGGGATATGCCTTATACCCAACTTATGGATGGGCTATATGTACATGTATTTGTAATATTTTCATTAATTAATAAAATACATCTTTATTATACGTGTCTTACATAACTTATATGAATCATCAAACACTGTAATAAAGCCCTTGGAGTAATAAGATGATGGCTTTCATGCCTTATGAGAATCATTACTCTTAAACTTCCTAGTCATAGTTTTGTGAATAATCTGGGCGTTCATCAGACAAGAGGAGAGACTAGCATGATGATATGATCCGCTCTTAAGTGGGGTAGTCGATCTCATAGGCTACTAGCGGAGATCCGTCCGCTTGGTGTATCACATGGATGCATGAGTTGCTCGTGTCCATCGAACTGACCGCCGAAAGTTTTCACATGAGTGTTTATCCCATGTGTCTGTGAGAACTTTCATGTATCGATTGTATGACTAGTCCTTAGACTTGAGGTCTTTACAATCTATATGTGGATCAAATAACTTTGACATTCTCCTTCCCCGGTTCAAAAGATCCGGTCATAAGGGTATGATTGGGTCATTTGTTGAAACACATGAAGTTTGTAAAGATACAACAGAGAATCGCCACTCTCTCGGATAATATTTTCTTATAAGAGTAGTATTCCAGTTCGCGGGTTGATATGTGTGATCAGTGCTTGAGACTGTGGCCGCAGCGGAAGAATCATGTGAGATTCTTGGGTTAGCACGATTCATGACACTATCAACATCATACCTTTGACTATATGGGTAGACATTTTCCATACCCTAGGTTAAAACGGTGATACAGTGAGGCGAGGACCGTATCATATGTAAATCGCATACATAATGGGTATATATATCTTTCCTTCTCATTTGGGGGCCTTGGCATGTTGCTAGATGTCAACCTTGGTCATTGAAATCGAACGACCATCTGATCGGAGGATAATTTATGTTCGATTAAATTATCACGATTCATTTCATGTCCAACTTGAGGGGAACCCAAAAGGTCACACACAACAAAGTCGAAATCAATGGTTAACAGTGCACAATACAAATTTAACAGCATATATGATTGCTGTAGGAATTGTTCATAAATGGTTCAATGTGTTTAATTATTGAACAGATCATTTATGAGGTTCCATAGTGGCTTAGGGATTGGTGAATGACGATAGGGGCACTTTGAGAATTGGAATAAATAAATAAATAAAAAATAAAATGTGAATAGTAATTTTTTTTTTAATTGTTATTTGTTTTGAATTCCAATTCGGCCCAAACTCTTATTAGGGTTTTATAATCTCATTAAACCACTAAATTAAGATCCAATGGCTAAGATTAAATTAGCTTTTATCCCACATCGGATTCTTAATTAATTTTGTTGTCTTTGGAGCACCTATATAAACCCAATGAATTCTTTACAAATTTTGCACCAAACCTTTCATATCTTGGGTTTATATAAGTGAGCAACTCTAAAGTTTAAGAGTAAGCCACTGGTTTTGAGGATCCTTAAGTCTAATTGACTAGAGGAACCTCGAGTTAAAAGTTTTGAGTTATTTGCCTAGGCTAGCACCAAGGGAAAATACCCGTGCACTCAAGGCGTAGTCTTGCCGTTGAGTTTTGGCTTTGGTGTGTGCACTTTTGGAGGCCACACACTTGGGTGGCTCTTTGGAACGTGGAAGAGCTTTCTGAGTTCGAGAAAAGCTTGTAGATTGGAGGGAGGACTGGAGGAGTCTTCGGTTCAAGTAAGTCTTTTTCTTTCTTTATTTTAATTAGAGTTTTTATGATAGTTAGCATGTTTAGGTTTATATTCTTTGCATGTTTATGAGTTTTTAGTTTTGCTTAGAATAATAGTAACATGCCTAGGCTTGTAGAATAATAAAAACAAATGGGTCTTGGGCAAAGGGATAGCGACATCATAATTGATTTTTTCTTGATTTTCCGTTGCGCACTTGCGGCCGCTTCCCAACATTTACGATGATGTTGAATTTGGAGTTTGATTCCGTTTATTGAGAATAGTTTCCCAATATATGTTGGATACCTTTGATTCATAGTTTTTCCAAAAAAGTATTTCGAAAACTTTATTTTTAAAAAGATATGCTTTGAAAAAGATGTGTTTGAAACGCATTCGATTTCGTTTCTAACATGTATGAGATTTGATGAGATATGATATGATATGTTTCCATCTCGGCGCTTGATTCATTTTTTTTGTTTTATTATCCTTCATTATGTTCCTCCGAGAGCTTGATGATATGTTTCCGTCATGGAGCTTGATAACAATTTTAGTTTCTAAAACCTCTGTGGCGTTTGATATATGATCCTGACAATCAGAAAATGGCTGGCCTACTACCATATGGCGACATGGCTTGTGTCATTCATTATTCGGTCTGGCGCATGACTTGGACATTGGACGCTTGTTGATAGTTTTACGACCTTTTCAGATACTTTTGTTTTAAGGGTGTTTTTAAAAGAAAATGAGTTTAAAATGATTACCTTATGTTTTTGGCGATTTGGATGCTGGATGAGATTGATTGTACATTACTTATGTTTGTAATGTGTGTGTATAAACAGTTTGGTTGATAAGTTAGTATTTATGTTTGTTTATGACTCTAACACATATTCTTTGCATGTGACTTTGATCTTTAAAAGGTTTGTAAGTCTTTGTTGTTGACTATACTATGTTTTAAAGGTCTAGAGAGAGATTAAGGTTTTGTATAAGGTAGACATTTCTCGAAGGTTCGTATGTGAAAGGTAGGCATTTCTTGAAGGTTTGTACGTGGAAGACATGAAAGTTCTATTATTTGAAAGCTTTCGTATAGATATGAGTACATGTAAGCTTTCTGAAGTTGTGTGTGTGTACGAATGTTAAGTCAAGGCTTTGAGATTTTATATAAGCTACGTTTCTTAATTCATTTATGTAATTATATGTAATCTGGATTATGAACATCCCAAAGGTTTTCTGTATAAAGATTAGTACGTAAGTCTTATCAAAGAAAATGTTATATTTTCATATTTGATGATATTTCAAAAAAAGTTAGTTCAAAATCCAAATGATTCGATATTGTAGTTATCATTACAGATTTATTTAAGTTTAGGTTTTGTATTTAGTATGACTTATGGACTTAATTTTTAGATCAATGTTTATAAGTATTTTCAGAAGACTTGATACATATAACGAGTGTAAAAATATGAAGTTTGCAAGATGTTTAGTATAAGTTCAAGAACATTATTCCTTTGAAGTTCTAAGTTTGTATGTCCTAGTCGCTTTCAAATTACTATACAAATATAGGTTTCCACAGATTTCTGTATAATATTCTTAGGGCTTTCAAATGAACTTATATAGTGTATATGGTTTATATATGTGTATTATTATCCAAATCTATTATTGTTTTTTAATGTTACGAACAGGGGTTACTTACTGAGTTCATAATTCACTACAGTTTGCTAGGTTTACAGGTTGGCAACCAGATCGGTCGGCCATTCAAGTTTGGATATCCGCTCGAGTCGATGAATTACTCAAGTTGCAGTCACCCAATATAGAGTCCTGAGAATGGTCATATAATTTACAAATCATGTTAATTCATTTGTATATGTTTATATTAATCAAAGCACATTATTATATATATGTAATTATAAGTATTGAATTGTATGCCCTGAAAATTGATGTTGTGATTTTAATTTTTTGAGTTTGGATCGAAGGTCTGTACATGTCTTTTTGTTGCTAAACTGTGATATAGGTTGTCCATTTTTAGGACGTTTCATGTCCGTTTTCCGTTTGTTTTGAGGCACTGTGAGATGAGTTATTCATGTCTCATGTCAGTAATATATTGCCTATGGCGGGATGTTACAGAAGTAGTATCAAAGCAAAAAGGTTTAGATGTCACTGACCATGGGTAAATGCCTAGCAGTGTGATGATATTAACTATGTAATATTTCATCTATATGATATCCCACTGATCATGGGTAAACGCCTAGCAGCATGCCATGACCCATAGTCGATGAATGAAGTGTGAAAATATATGAACCTGTTAGAATAAACTTCGAGCATGCCATCTCATTCATTTCCGATATTTATGTTCCTTATCAAGTCTGGGATCATGGTTAGGTCAAATCTTTACCACTCGATATATTTCAAAACTCGATCTTGTGGATTTCATATCTTTAAGATATCGACTGCTTTAACCAAACACTTGTTTCCACATATTTGAGTTTCATTGAAAAATCTTTAGCTTTTATTATCAAAGTTTTCGAATCTTTTCTTGACTCACACATGACTTCTTACGGTATTAGCTCAAGACCATCTAGCGTTTATTCATAGGACGTGGCTAGTCGAATGATGATATACCAGTGAATCACGTGTACTATTGTACAAGTCAACATGTGATCTCAGGTCAGATGATATAACAACACTAATATATTATTATGAAGATTAATGATCTTATATAATATTACTATGTGATTTTATGCTTATGTGATCTAATTCGATATTTTATTATACCAATGTAAATATTTAATGTTTGTGTCCTTATGATATGAGACTCATCATCTATACTATTAACATCAAATATCAGTTTAGGCAACACACAATAATATTAGTCGAGTGATATATTATTGTCTCATATAATTATCTACCAATAACTTAATTTGAGACTTAATCGTATAAATTGTTGGAGTTGGTGCTTGGAGCGCCAATCCGAATAAATATATTGCACATTATATTTTATTATTTATTAATAAAATAACTACATTTTCATTTCAAACCTTATTAATGGTAATGCCATTATGCATATTAGATTGATATATAAATATGCTAAGAATGACATCGACCTTAGAATAGTCATGTATTAATACTGGACATTGGGTGGTCCGACATCGGGATAATATTACTATTATAAACTATTTTTAAAGTAAATATTCATAGTCGTTGGTTTTGGAATATGGTCAAATTCCTATAACCTAGAAGACTAGCACATGTCGTATATTGGAATTGAAGTTCCAATGATTTAACCCGATGTATCATGAGCTTTGGAATCTCGTATAGACATATGGGTATTTGTTGGAGCGAATACTAAATGACTCACAAGTGATTCTTAATAGTTAGAAGTACACACCACCGTCAATAGGAATCTCCTTGAGTCGAGTAGCATATGTGATCATTTGATAATATGATATCATTGATTTTTTGCGATATCCTCCACACTTAGATGTCATATATGTTAGAAACCTTTCATGATATGGCCTTTAGATTTTCGTTGGGTATGGACCGCTGCACTCGTTAATCAAATGCGTATCAAGATATGATCTGTCGGCTCGTATGTGTACCATAAGAGATTTAGGTATCCATGTAAGTCACGATTCTTAAGAATTTGGCCAAAATCGATCACCTTAGGTGGATCGCATATATCAGAAATGGTTTCTGATTACTTGTAAATAATCGTGGACATGTCGATATGAGATGTGCGCCTCAGAAACTTGACGGTGTATTCTATATTTTCTAAGCACAACCCAGATAGCCTAAGACGGGGGGATTGATAAACATATGTGATGGCCTCGACTTGTATAGTTCAGTGAAAGGTCATTCATGTTCTTCGCGAATTCAGAGGTGGTCGAATTACGTATATATATACTAGGCTTATATGACGAACGTGTCTGGACTTAGAGAGTCCCACAATATGAAATGTACTCGTTGAGCACTTGGGTAGCCGATAATTTTTGATAAATAAATAATATTCGATATTATAATTATCAACTAAAATAATTAAGTGTTAATGAATGACATTGATTATTTACTTTGACCCAATTGGATTAATCCAAAATTACACAAGGGCTTTGTTGTAATTTCATAAATATCTCTACCATTGGTGAATATTTGGTAATTACAAAAATATAATAATATGTGTATTTGTCTTGATTTAATTGGATTAAATCAAAGTCGTAGATATTTAACTAATTCATTTGCTAATCTTTTATCTTGATTTAATTGGATTAAATCAAATTGGTAGATAAGGTGATTAGTCACACCTATTTTACATATTGAATTAAGCTTACCTAATATTTGATTAGGACTTTTATTAATTAAAAATTACATAAGTTTTGCTATAAATAGCAAGCTTGAATAATGTTTTAATTAAGCTTGAGAAAGCTAATACAAGCAAGAATTTGAGAAATTAGCCTAAGTTAGAGAAATGTTTAGAGAAGTTTTGGAAGCTATCTATAACATTTCAATTAGGAGAAATCAAGATTGGATATTGGAGTGAAGCTTGCTAGCATTGGAATCAAGATTGGATCTTGGAGTCAAGCTTGCTAATTTTGGAATTTATCCACAACATTTCAACAAGGAGAAATAGATTGGATCTTTGAATCAATCTTACTAGGTGAGTTTGATCTTCTCCAAAATCTATGTTTTTCATTAGTGAGACATATAGTGATGAATTATGTATTAGATACATAATAACATAGCTTGATGTTGAAATTAGGTTAATTAATTATGTTAGGATGCTTTGAAAGTATAAACACGATATGCTTGTAATTGGGTCAAAATATTTATGTTAGACATAGACATAAAATTAGAGTTTGGAACTCTAGATAATAGCTTGGAGCTAAGACTACCATTCTAGAATCATTTGATCACCTTTGGATGACCTAGAATTGTTCATGAGTCATTTCATTGTGGGATTCTATTTTGATTTGTAATTTGATTTAAAGAAAAGTATATATATATTTAGAATATAAAAATATATATATATATATATATATATATGTTTGTTGTATAACAAGTGTTGTCGTTGGTTTTGAAATTAAAATTATTTTGGGTGATTTTAAAATATGTTTAAGGTTTTAGAAATTAAAAAAAAAATAAATTTGAAAACAAGTGTGCTGCTGAACAGCAGCACAACATGTTATGGTGTAGCGCAGCACGCTCAGCATGAGCTACTGCATGCAGTGAGCTGCATGCTGGCTGCACAAGCTATTGGTGAGGCCCGGGCAATGAGCGCCCTTTCCGATTTTCTCTCGTTTTGGTTTTTCTGGACCCCGGTTACACTCGTAATGGAATATGGTATTTCATTAAAATATTTTAAAAATACACCCATGCTAGATATCCACGGGTTAGACCCACTTCCGCTGCGCGGGGCACCGATCCGACCCTATGGGTTCCATATCCGCCCCAACATAAATATCGTTGACTCTTATAATCATAAACGAATTTTGAATTAACGATATTTATTTGACATAATATATCGGGACATACACATGAAATATGGATGTAACGATGTGTAGAAATAAATGCCTTTTATTGATAAATAATAAATTGTATTACAAAATATTACACTTTAAACTGTAACATCTACAACGGTTTTAGGGCATATACTCTAACAAACCCCCACTTGCACTAAAAGTATTTATTGTGATACATAATACCTATCTTCTCAAGATGACGTTCCATTTGTTCGTGGTTCATTGGCTTTATCAGTGGATCATCTACATTATCAGTTGAAGGTGTCTTCTGTATGACAATCTCACCATCTCCAACATATTCTCTGAGCATGTGATATTTTCTTTGAATGTGTTTGGACTTCTGGTGCGACTTTGGTTCCTTGACTTCTGATAAAGCCCCATTGTTGTCACAGTACAAAGGGAATCCACTTTCAATGGTTGGAACCACACCTAGTTCTATAATGAAATTTTTCATCCAAATAGCTTCTTTTCCTGTTTTCGAAGCCGGGAGTCTGCAATTGTGGATTGCTTGGCGCTTTTCCAACTAGTTGCTCCTCCATTGCATAAGAAAATCAGAGTCTGTAAACCCTTCTACTTTCAATTCTGGTGGTCTGTAAGTCAATATCATATCATTAGTCATTCTTAAGTGCTTGAGGATTGCCTTGACTTATATCCAATGATTTTCTCCTGGGTCGGATTGAAATCTGCTTGTTATACTAACAACAAATGCAATGTTCAGTCTTGTACAAAGCAAGGCATACGTGAGAGTACCTATGACAGATGCATATGATATTTGGCTCATACATGCTCTCTCTTGAGGTGTCTTGAGACTCATCGATCTAGATAGATGAATTTCATGTCTACAAGGCAACAAGCCTCTATTAGAATCTAATATGTTAAATCTCTTGAGCATCTTTTCTATGTATAGACTTTGGGATAAACCAATCATTCTTCTGGATCAATCTTTATAGATTTTTATACCAAGAATGTGCTTATCCCAAGTCTTTCATTGAGAATGTTTTCGATAACCAAACTTTTACTGATGTCACCATAACTACATCATTTCCTAATAGTAATATGTCATTCACATATAATATCAAGAATATTATGGCGCTCATACTGACCTTTTTGTAAACATATGACTCGACTATAATTTTGATGAAACCAAAAGTTTTGATTATATCATCAAAACGTAGATTCGAACTTCTAGATGCTTACTTTAGACCATATATTTATCTTTAAAATGCATATTTTATGACTATCTCCTTTAGATGTATATCCTTCTGGCTGTTTCATATAAATTTCTTCCTCAAGGAATCCATTTAAAAATGTCTTTTTGACATCAATTTTCCAAATCTCATAGTCATAGTAAACTGTTATAGCTAAAAAAATTATAATGGATTTCAACATAGCTACTGGCGAAAACGTTTCCTCATAATCAATTCTTTATTTATGAGTATATCATTTTACCACTAGTCTAGCCTTATAAGTCTCTACTTTACCATCATTTGATATATTTCTCTTGAAGACCCATTTACACCCAATATGACTAATTCCTTCAAGAGGATCAACAAGTGTCCATACTTGATTATAACATATGGATTTCATTTCAGAATTCATGGTTTCACGTCATCTAGAAGAGTCAATGTCTACCATAGTTTCTAGGGTCATCAACATGAACCACTTCACCAATCATAAAAGCTCGGCTACCCCAAATCTTCAAATATCATAAGTTAGGACATTTCCCGTGTTGGGTTATATGCCATAGAGCTTCATTTAATGTAAATAAAATTATTTATTATAAAATAAAATATGCATTAGTCATTTATCAAATGTTTTGATTAAATCGCATATTGTAAATTATCATGTTTACCATTGATTACTTATGTCCCTTCAAACTTAGTGTATGAGTGTCATATACAAGAGGATTTAAGTCTAAAGTTAGTAATCTAAAATAGTCTATAGAGAGCAAACAAAGCGGATACTTTGTTTGTGGTTTATCTATAGCTGCAATCCATTCAATAATTGTATGGCGACCTTGATTCAGGATCATTCATGTGGTGACATGAGAATGAAGGCACCTTATATGATGTGATTATATAGGACTGGACTCAGATAGAAATGAATTTCTCATAATATATGTTAAATAAAGAAATTCATTTCAATATACTATATGGTCATATATGGATTGATCTGAATCTTGAGTGTACTCTGAATTCCTGCATGGCGGGCTATGTCCTTTGATTTACAAATGTGAGGTTGGTGTAGCAATCTCGACCAATAGCTACGTACATTAGGGACATGGTTTATTCATTCTTGCGAGAAGTAGATGAATATCTTTTTTAAGGGTTGATTCAGTACTTTAACGATTAGAGCGCTCAAGTCTTTCTATTACGAATAGAAAGATTAATATTTATAATGATTATGAATAAATGGTACTTAAGGTTAAAAATAATTAGAGGGGTATAACAGATATTATGACTCGGCTCTAATTATGAGATACTCGTGAAGGACTAATCCGTATGTAATGACTATATCGATGGACACCGATATAGTTCGACTTATTTATTTATCTACGGCAACGAGAGTGCAACTTCAGATTTTTAGTGGAATAACTTTAAGTTAATAAATCGAAATATTTAATTAAAGAGTTTAATTAATATTCCGGGATTATTGGAGCTCGGAAACTATAGGTCCATTTGTCCTCGTGCTTGCTCGATATACTGTAGCAAATTAAGTAATTGGATAGTCCAATTATATACTCACATATATATTATTAATATGATATAATTATAATACTTTTTGTCACACTTGAAACAATATATTAATTTTAATATATGGATTTTCATAATAAATGATTATATGATAATTACTTATTATAAATGATTTTATTAAATTATATTGTATTAATTTAATAAAGATTTGAATTAATATATTTCCAAAAATTCATTTTAGAAACCCTTGATTTGGATGGGAAGTTACATCATTTTATTTAGTAATGCTTTTAATGTTGTTATGATGACATTTAACAAAATAATTTTGATGTTACAAAATAAATGGGGTGGCCGAATTTTGGTGTATAGAGACCCTAAGTATAAAAAAAAATAAGTTTTTATTTTGACAACTTTTCAATTTGAAAACCTAGCCACCCTTATTCTTATATTTCTCTCAAGAGTTGAAAGAAAAAAGGAAGAACAAAAAGAAAAATAATTATGGTGTGACAAATCTTTCTTTAATCTCTAAAGTATTTAGGGATTTCATTCTTTTAAGTCAAGCCCACTCTTATATTTGTTGGTGGCGAGTCATAGCACATAAGATCTTTTGGGACTCGAAGTATGCTTTTATTTGCTCTCTTAATCCTCTCACGGCAGTGAGCAGAAAAATATGCTCATTGACGCCACTTGCTGCTTGATTTAGGAGTGTCTTTATGTTGTTGTTTTGTCCAGAGAAAATTTGGAAACACAAAGGGATTTTTTTGTAGACGTTTTGGGACTATTTTGGAGTGATAATATCATCCAAAATAGTGGCTGAAAAATAGCAAATAGCCAACACAAAAACAGTGAGCTGTGCATGGGAAATGGAGTATTTTCGGTGTGTAAAATAGTCCAGTTATTTGACTGCTTTTCGGGGGATGAAAAATAGTCAAAAACAGAAGCAAAACAAGTCTAAAAGGGCTGGTCAGATTTGGCTAAGAAGGGGTAAAGGCAGAAATCTTTTCAAGATCGATCCTGGTGCTTAATACGCTCCCGACGCATGAAAAATTGGTTTCCTACAATTGGTATCTAGAACAAGGTTGAAAAGTGTTCTTAATCCTTCTTATTTTTATTAAAAAATTTATGTTTTTTTATAATTTATATGTGATATAAATTATTTTTTGCATGTTATGATGAGTAGGCATAAATCTTATGTTCATGTGATGAATGTTAATGTTTAAGTTCATGTGATGAATGTATTGCCTTGGTCGTAAATTTTTCCACCTCTTATTTTTATGTTATTTTATTTTTGGGAATGTAAGGTCATAAGGCCAATTTTTACAAGTGTTGTAAATATTTTTCCTATGTAAAATTATATTTTCCCTTAGTATATCGAATGGAAACCCGAATGTAAATCTATTGCCAATTTTGAATGGACGATATTGTGGTCTGTACTCGGGACACAATTACACGTACCATTGGAATTTATAAAACGCTTAATTTAATTAAATAGTTTTTATTAAAATTTTGTTCCTTTTGGATTACTAAGTTTAAACTTGTTAGTGAGCTAAAAAATTTAATAGTTAAAATTGATTAGGTCACTAAAGTAAACTTAATTAAATTAGTTTAACTGAGTAAAATATTAGTTGGAACTAATTAGAATCAGTGAATAAAATTTTAAGAGTTAAAATTAGATATATCACTAATATTACAATACTGTAAAATTGAGTTATGTTTTAGCCGCGCATAAACTTCTAGACACCAGTGAATTAAAATATTAGATATTTTAAGTAGAAATCCTTAATTTAAAATAGTGATTGAGAGAGAGGGATATACGACAATAAATCATGCGATCTCCGTTGTTAGTCCGAAAATGTGAGATTCAAAAGACGCCTCGATACGATTTTATTTTTGTCCTCTACGAATGGTGTCCATTTTTGGTCAATATCAAGTTTGGATTTCGAGAGGATATGAATTCTAGATGTATCTGGTGAACTGACCTACCCTACGGCGGCACTTCGTTAGTTAAGTCCAAGGGTTTCGAAACAACGGTTACATTCACAAATGAATGATTAAATGTTAATCGAAGCTTTTTGATCAAATCAAATGGTGGTTGGTTAATATAGGAATACAAGTTATTCCTACATATTAATCAATTGAGATTGTCTCAATCTATCATGTAAATACTTGACCTACCATACGACGATACTTATTTGTGGGATGATAGATTTATGTGGCATAGTAATTATTTTTAGGTTTCTAATTTATTATACATGGTACATGCATAATGTTTAATTTTATGTCTAAATATTTTGATGATTTTGATATGCGATGAATGAATATTAAAATGCATGTATATTTTATTTTCAGCCATGGTTTCTCCAATTATTTCAATTCCCTCAAATGATAAATTAATTATAGAAAATTATGTAAAATGGAGAAGTAATATGAATGCCATCTTGATCTGTGAAGACCTTAAGTTTTTTCTGACGGAAGAATATCCTCCCGAGCTAGCCAGAAATTCTGGCCAAGCTGTGCGCGATGCCTACCAAAAATGGGTCGCGACCAATGAGAAAGTCAGCTGCTACTTTCTAGTAGGGATGTCCGAGGTTATTGCTATAAAGCATGAGCCAATGGCTACAACATCATTGATGATTGAGTCATTGCAGGGAATGTTCGGGCAGCCTTCATAACGGCAATGTCATGAGGCTATGATCTCAGTGATGACCGCAAGAATGAAGGAAGTGACATCAGTCCGAGATCACATCTTGAGAATGATGACCTATCTCAACACAGCCGAAACTCATGGAACTCGTATTGACGAGCGTATCCAGGTGACCATGATCATAGAACCTCATCCAAAGAATTTCTTGTTGTTTAAAAACAACTATGTTATGAGTAAGTTGACTTTTACTTTGACTCGGCTACTTAATGAGCTCACCCATTACGAGTCCATGCTGTTGGTCCGGTGGACCCTCGTAAGCCCAATGGAGAGGTAAATATTGCCGAATCTTCTAAATCTGTAAAGACGATGAAGAAAGTCATCGGGAAGGCTAAGATAAAGCCCATGAAGAATAACAAGAAAAGCTCCAAGGATGCCAAGCCCAAAGGAAATGTGTCCATTGCAATAAGGATGAGCATTGGAAAAAGGAACTATCCTAAATACTTGCTAAGCTGGAATAGAAGAAGGCCACATGTAAATACGATTTACTTGTCATAGAGTGTCTTTTAGTGGAGGATGATAAATCCACATGGATTTTTTTATTCTTGAGCCATTAACCATGTTTGTTATTATTTGCAGCTATTTGACTCATGGAGGGACCTTGCTGAAGATGACTATACCATGAGGGTCGGGACATGGGATGCCATTTCAACTAGAGTAGTGAGAGTTTCAAGTTTAAATTTTTTAAATAATAGTTATTTACGTTTGAACAATGTGTGTTTATTCTTGGTTTTCGTAGGAATTTGATTTTTGTCTCTAAATTTTTGGATGATGGTTTTTATATTTCATTTAATAATAATTTAGTTATTATTGCTAGAAATGAATTGACTATATGCACATGAAATTAGAAAATAATTTATATGTTTTTAGGCCGTTGACACATAATTCACTGCTCAACACTGAAATATTTAAGGTGAAAAACCTAAAACAAAATGACAAAATATTTCTCATGATGACACATATATGTGACATCTTAGACTTGTTCATATTAGCCTTAACCAGATAGATAGGTTGATAAAAAACGAATCTTTAAACTAGTTAAAGTTTGGAACCTTACTAGTCTGCGAATCTTATCTAGAAGGAAAAATGGCCAGGAGAACTTTTACT
The DNA here is from genome assembly GCA_019454045.1 of Zanthoxylum bungeanum. NCBI lineage: Eukaryota > Viridiplantae > Streptophyta > Magnoliopsida > Sapindales > Rutaceae > Zanthoxylum > Zanthoxylum bungeanum. The sequence continues at coordinate 28,239 of SKCR01043086.1, forward strand.
AGAAAATGTATAAGAGCCAATAAACCATTTGAGCTAATACATTCGAATATTTGTGGACCAATAAATGTAAGAGCCCCGATGGGGTTATGAATAATTCGTCACATTTATTACGATTACTCTATATTTGGGTACAATGACCTAATGCATCACAAGTCAGATACCTTTGAAAAGTTCGAAGAGTATCGTGTTGAGGTTGAGAACCAATTATGTAATACGATCAAAACTATACGATTGGAGCCTAGAGGAGAATATCTTGATAGCGATTTCAAGGAATTCTTGGTTGAGCATGGGATAATATCTCAGCTCACAGCACCTGGAACACCACAGCAAAATGATATTACAGAGAGGAGAAATCAGACTACACTAGACATGATGAGATCTATGTTTAGTTACAGTTCCCTGTCTAGTTCATTATGGGGATATGCATTGAAAATAGCAATATATATCCTTAATGTAGTTTCATCTAAGTCTGTTCCTAATACTCTTTTAGAGTTGTAGAGTTGTCGTAAAGATAGTTTACGATATTTCCGCATATGAGGTGTCCAACACATGTGCTTAAGAATAAGACTACAAAGTTGGAGGAACGTTCTCAAGTGTGCCTATTTGTAGGCTATTCTAAGGAGACTAGGGGTGGGTTCTTTTATAGTCTGGAAGATAATAAAGTATTTTTATTGACAAATACTACTTTTCTAGAGGAGGACTATATGAGGGATTTCAAACATTGAAGTAAAGTGTTACTCGATGAGTTACTTGCTGGTTTTACCAGCACACCATCGTCAACAATAGTTGATAGAAACATAGCACCGTCGACATCTGAACATCATATGCAAGTATTTCAAAATAGTCTGCCACCTAAACGTAGTGGGAATGTTGTATAATAACCTGATCGTTGTCTAGGAGTTGGAGAGGCACAAATTTTCGCATCTAGTGATGGTGTAGATGATCCATTGACCTACCTTAGTGCAATGGATGATTATGATAAAGAGAAATGGCTCAGAGCCATGAACCTCGAGATGGAGTTGATGTACTCCAACTCAGTCTGGGAACTTGTAGACCAACTTGATGGGGTAAAACCGATAGGTTGCAAGTGGATATACAAGAGAAAGATGAGAGCAGATGGGAAGGTATAGACCTTCAAGGCTAGGCTAGTAGCCAATGGTTATACCTAGAAAGAGGGTGTCGACTATGAGAAGACCTTCTCGCCAGTAGCCATGCTTAAATCCATCTGCACTCTTCTCTCCATCGCTGCATATTATGACTATGAATGGAAATCTTGATGAGTGTATCTATATAGTACAACCAGATGGGTTCATATCCCAAGGTCAATTGAAAAGGTTTGCAGGCTGCAAAGGTCCATTTATAGACTTAAGCATGCATCTGGATTTTGGAACATAAAATTTGATACCACATGTCTTATAATTGTGAGCATAACGTCGATGAGCTTTGTGTATATAAGCGCGTAATTGTGGAAATAAGGTTTTTCTCATTTTGTATGTCGATGATATTTTACTCATTAGGAATGATGTAAAAATATTATCGGACGTGAAATACTAGTTACCTAACCAATTCCAAATGAAAGATTTGGGAGATGCCAGTTATGTACTTAAGATCTAGATAATTCGGAATCACAAGAGATGACTGTTAGATATGTCTCAGTCAATCTATATCGACAAGATCCTTGTACGATTTGGGATGCATAATTCCAAGAAAGGCAATTTGCCTTACCAATATGGAATTCATTTGTCAAAGAAACATTCTACTAAAACACCTCAATGAGTTGAGGAAATGAGACATATCTCATATGCCTCAGCAGTTAGTGGTCTCATGTATGTTATGTCATGCACGAGACCGGACATCTGTTTTGCAGTGGGAGTAGTCAGTAGATTTCAGTCTAACCCATGATTAGATCATTGGATGGCTGTGAAAAATATTCTCAAGTATCTTAAGAGAACGAGAAATTATATGCTTATATATTCTGGCGAGGATATGATCCTCACGGGATATACAGACTCTGATTTTAAGATAGATATTGATTCTAGAAAATCAACATCTGAATCAGTGTTTACCCTATGTGGTGGGGGCATTGTTTGGAGGAGCATAAAGCAATCTTGTATTACTGACTCCACCATGGAGGATGAACATGTAGCAGCTTGCGAAGCAGCTAATGAAGCAGTTTGGCTCCGAACATTTTTGGGATATTTGTAAGTTGTTCCAGATATGGATAAACCACTCACACTTTATTACGATAATAGTGGTAAATTCCAAAGAATCAAGAAGCCGCAAAAGAGGAAAACATAGAGAGAGAAAAAATATCATCTCATCAGAGAGATAGTGCAGAGATGAGATGTTTCTGTCATGAAGATTGCATCCGCTAGAACCTAACTGATCCGTTTATAAGGACATTTTCGGCTAAAGTGTTTGAAGGTCACCTAGATGGTCTAGGATTACATGACATGTCCCATTTGCTATAGTGCAAGTAAGAGATTGTTATGATATATGCCATAGAGCTTCATGTAATGTAAACGTAATTATTTATTATAAAAGATGTATTATTCATTTATCAAATGTTTTGATTTAAATCGCATATTGTAAATTATCTTGTTTACCCTTGATTACTTTGATTACTTATGTGCCTTAAGAGTTAATGTATAAATGTTATACATAATAGGCTTTAAGTATGAAGTTAGTAATCTAAAATAGTCCATAGAGAGCAATCAAAATGGGTACTTTGTTTGTGTTTTATCTATAGCTGCGGTCTATTCTATAATTGTATGGCGACCTTGATCCAAGATCGTCTATGTGGTGACATGAGAATGAAAGCATCTTATATGATGTAATCATATAAGACTTGACCTAGATATAAATGAATTTCTCATAATATCCGTTAAATAAAGAAATTCATTTCAATCTAAAGATGATCATATATGGATTGATCTGAATCTTGAGTGTACTGCGAACTCCTACATGACATGCTATGTCCTTTGATTTACAAATGTGAGGTGTATCAATCTAGACCAATAGCTACGTACATTGGGGACATGGTTTGGTGTGTAGATTCTTGCGAGAAGCAGATGAGTATCTTCTTGAATGGTCGATTCGGTATTTGAGCGATTAGAGTGCTCAAGTCTTTGTATTACGAATAGAAAGATTAATATTCATAAAGGTTATGACTAAATGGTACTTAAGATTAAAAATAATTAGAGGGGTATAACAGACATTATGACTCGGCTCTAATTATAAGATACTCGTGAATGGCTAATACGTATGTAATGACTATATCAATAGACACCGACGTAGTTCAGCTTATATTATTTATCTACGGAAACGAGAGTGCAACTTCAGGTTTTTAGTGGAATAACCTGAAGTTGATAATTCAGAATATTGAATTAAAGAGTTTAATTAATATTTCGGGGCTATTGGAGCTCGGAACTGTAGGTCTATTTGGCCCCCGTGCTAGCTCGATATACTGTAGCAAATTAAATATAATTTGATAGTCTAATTATATACTCATATATATATATATATATATATATATATATATATATTATATATATATATATATATATTTTTAATATGATTAATAATATATTTTTTCACACTTGAAACTATATATTAATTTTAATATATGGATTTTCATAATAAATGATTATATGATAATTATTTATTATAAATGATTTTATTAAATTATATTGTATAATTTAATAAAGATTTGAATTAATAGATTTCCAAAAATGCATTTTGGAAACCCTTGATTTGGATTGGAAGTTACATCATTTTATTTAGTAATGCTTTTAATGTAATTATGTTAACATTTAACAAAATATTTTTGATGTTACAAAATAAAGGGAGTGGCCTAATTTTGGTGTGAAGAGGCTTAGGGTTTGTTTAATTTTTGGAAACCAAAACCTTAACTATAAAAAGAAAAAATAAGTATTTCTTTTGATAACTTTTCATTTTGAAAACCCTAACCACCATTGTTCTTATTTTTCTCTCAAGAGTTGAAAGAAAGAGAGGAAGAATAAAAAGGAAAAAAAAATTGGTGTGCCAAATATTTCTTTAATCTCTAAAGTGTTTAGGGAGTTCGTTCTTGTGAGTCAAGCTCACTCTTATATTTTTGGTAGCGAGTCATAGCATGGAAGATCTTTTGGGACTCGAATTGAACTTTTATTTGCTCTCTTAATCCTCTCACGACAGTGAGAAGATTTTACTGCCACCACTTGTTACTTGATTCATGAGTGTTTTTGTGTTGTGGTTTTGCCCAGAAAATTTGTGAACACAAAGGGATATTTTGTGGACATTTTGGGACTGTTTTAGAGTGATTATATCATCCAAAATAGTGCAGAAAAAAAAAAGCAAAAAAAAGAAAACAACTAGCACAAAAACAGTGAGCTGTGCGAGCGAAAGTGAGTGTTTTCAATGTGCAAAATAGTCCAGTTTTTGGGCTGCTGTTCAGGGGTTGAAAAATAGTCAAATATAGAAGCAAAACAAGTCCAAAAAGGCTAGTCAGATTTGGCCAAGAAAAGGTAAAGGCAGAAAAATTTTCAAGGTCGATCCCAGTGCCTAACACGTTTCCGCCACCTAGAAAATCGGTTTCCTACATCCCATACCACATCTCATATGGGCCATTGGGAGCGGATTTATTTGGAACTCTATTTAGAAAATGTAAGGTTGTTTGGAGAGCGTATCCCCAAAAGGACTTTGGTATGTCAACGAAATTTATCATGGAACATACCATATCCAATAAGGTACAATTTCTCCTTTCAGATACACCATTATGTTGAGGTATCTAAGAATATGTTACTTATGACACAATTCCATGTTATTTAAGATAATCTTGAAATTCAGTATTTAACTATTCTCCTCCACGATCAGATCATAGATTTTTGATACTTTTCCTAATTTGTTTTATACTTTATTCTTATATTCTTTGAATTTTTCAAAAGTATATGACTTATGTTTCATCAGATTCAATACCTAAATCTTGAACAATCGTCATTGAATGTAATGAAGTATTGAAACCACATTTGACCACTGTATTAAGTGGGTCACATACATCAGTATGTATAAGTTCCAAGGTTTCTTTGGTTCTTTCATTTTGTCCTACAAAAGGAGACTTGTTCATTTTTCCTTTAGGGAATAATTCACAAGTTGGATAAGGCTCCAAGCATAATGAATGAAGTAAGCATTCATTCTCCAATTGTGAAATCCTTTTGTCTCCAATATAACATAATCTTAAGTGTCTAAGAAATCTTTAATTAAAATTATCTCTTGGTCATTTTGTTGTAACCGTGTTTAATTCATTATGATGATTTTCATTCATTTACAAGATATATAATCCATTCATATTTAGTACAATGCCAACAAATTTATTTAAATAATAAATATTACATTTCTCATTGATAAAATGAAATTCATAATTGCATTTAGTCAAAACTGGAATGGAAACAATGTTCCTTGTTGCACTAGGAAAATATAAATCTCTATCTAATAAAATCAAAGGTCTTGATGGCATAGGAAAATGACATGTCCCCAATGTGGTTGATGAGACAAGCTATCCATTCCCAACTTTGAGGACCACTGAGCATTCATTGAGCAAACTGTTACTCTTTAGAATATGCGGGGGCATACAAATGTGTGAAGTAGCAACAAAATCTAAAATCCATGAATGAGATATATAACATATATCAAGATCAATTTCAATAACAGAGAATGAAGATGTACATTCTTTCGGCTTCTTAAAGCTTGCAAGGTATTGATGATAATTTCTCTTCCAATATCCATTCTTCTTGCAATAGAAGTACTCATATTGGACCTTCATTTCTTTTCCTTTCTTTGATATGCCTCCAGAGGGCTTAGTTTTCTTGGGAGTTTGTTTCTTGCCCTTTCTTTTTTTCTTGACCTTATGAGTACTAGAGACAGCAAGAACATTTTCATTCTCATTATTTTCCACCTTTAATATATTTTCGGTCTTTTCATAGGTCTTTAACGAGCCATGAAGCTACTAAGTAACCTAGTTGATCTAATCAACTTGTTCATGTGAAGTTGGTAATAAAACCCTTGACGGGGAGAATAAAGGATTGTATGATCAAATCCACATTGACTCTAAATGTTAGTCATAGATCAAATATTTATATGTTTGATCAATCAAATTGATCATTTTGAGTATATGATCAGAGACAAGAGTTTCATCCTTCATCTTCATCATGAACAACTTGCTAGTAACATCGTATTTAGCAGTTTCACTACTTTCACCATACAACTCTTGTAGGTGTTCCATGATTTCCACCGATGATTCAATCCTTTCGTATTGATCTTGCGAAGATGAGCTTAGAGAGGCTTTGATGTAGCTTCTTGTTGGGGTTTCAGGCAAAGGGCGCGGCGGAAGCGCTGTTCGGGCGAAATCATAATTTTGAAATTTTTAAAATTACCGAATAAATTATTCAATATCTAATATAAATAATTTATTTATATTTCACCTAAACACATTTATTCGATATCAAATAACGACATAAATATATAAGAAATATCGCGAAACTTTTACGGAAACGTTTTTCTGTAAAATGACGTAAAACACGTTTTTGACCGAACCGACCACCCAACACATACAGGGACTGTTTGGGCTGCCCAAACAGTGAAAAATTCACTGTTTGGGTAGTCGTCACCCGGTTGGCTCAAAAGTCACCCGGTAACGTCGTTTTTCACCGTTTTCGCTTATTTCAACTCCGAAATAATTTTTGGCAATTATTCCAACACCCAATACATTCAAATGACATCATTTTCATCACAAACAACCCAGTTTTTTCAGTTCTGATTTTGCAACAAAAATAATCAATTTTTCATGCTTTAATCCAACTTTTTCAACATTAATCATATTAATTAAAACACCAATTCAAGTCACCACAAATGAACCACCCAATAACAATTATAGGCATTACAAGAGTGGTCATAACACTCTAGAATGATAACTTATCATCAAATGATAAATTGAACAAATATTACAATAATATCTTTCAAGTAAACTTCACACATGCTCAACACTTCCAAATCCATCCTCCATATCCAAAAGCCCCAATTTAAGAAGTAAAGAATCCCTAGAACCATTCTAGTAAATCAAGAACAAGAAACTAATTTTCTAAGCTTAGGGATATATATAAGATTACCTTTAGAACTCATAATTTCCTTAAGCCTTTCTTGATTTTCCTTCACTTTCTTCCTTTGTTTCATCAAACAAATTTGAGAGCTTTTTGAAGAGAGGATTTTCGGCCATAGTGTTAGATTATAGAGAAAACAAATTTTTCACCTTAAATAATTAGGGTCATGACCGACTTAGGGTAAGCATGAAGGGTATTTTGGTCATTTTTCATTTTAATCAAATTAAACAAAATCAAACTTTATGTTAGCAAATCAAATTTGCACACCTAAAGTTTAATTAAATCATGCCACATGTAACCAATTATAATTAAACATTTATCATAACAATATGAAAAAAAAAGTTTATCATTTAATTATTTAAACATTAACATTTAAATATCTAAATAATTAATTAATATAATTGTTATTATATATGTATTTTTATTTACATTAAATAACAAATAAATATATTTATGGCATATGTCAAAAACTCATTTGACACTTAATTAATGTGTATCTAATCAAATTATGTATCAAATACAAATATACAATAATTACGATTGACCAAAATCCCTTAAAGTATGTATTTTCGTTTAACCGATTAAATGATTCGAATTAACCCATTTAATCCGATGAAGTATTGTGAATAATCTGTATTATTCATAACGCGTTGTCCAAGTGCTCAACGAGTAAACTTCATATTGTGGGACTCTCTAAGTTTAGGTTTATCCGTCGCGAAATCCAATTTCGTGTCCATAATTCACCCACTCATTAATTATGACGACCACAGATAATCTCGCTAAACTATGCAAGTCGAGTTCATTGCATACATATAATCCCTTCATCATAAGCTATCCATATTATACCTGGGATATAGATAAGAACGTCAAATCCTTTCGGTATAATATAGTCGACTTTTCAACGATCTCTAAATAACACTTGGAACTGATTTCCGAAGTTATACCACGACCATGGATTTACTAGATCGTAAACACGTGTAGGATGCATATGCCCTGTACACAAGACTGACAGATTCTATCTTGATACGCACAGTATATCATGAGCATCAGTCCACACCCAACGAACATGTGGAGGTCTGATCTAAATAGATCGGTGATGTGACTGCCATCAAAGTGTGGAGGATAACTAATATATCCACAGTGGTATCTCAAGTCGAAGGACCACTATGCTTGCTCAACTCGAGAAGATTCCTATTGACGTTGGTGTACCATCTATTAGGAAATCTTCAGTCAGTCATTCAGTGTTTATCAAATAAACACCTACATGTCTATACAAGTCTCCCGAGACTCATGGTTCATTGGGATAAACCATCGGATCAAGTCACGATATACGACATGTACTGGTCTCAGCGGATTTTGCTAACCGACCCGTGTTAGTAAATATTGACTAGGAACTTTATTTAAGGATATACAACTTATAGTGACGCTTCCCAATGTCAATTACAAACTACGTTGTAAATCCTAGGGTCTTTGTCTAGTATACACGTATCACTAAATCAAATTTAGTTTCAATCTAATCATAATTAGATATCTAATCGCAATTAGATCGAATATGTATATAAAAGACAAGAGGTGCTACCATTAAAAAAATTAATATTATGGAAAAAGGAATTGTTCGTATTTATGAATTGGACATAAATACGATCCGGATTGACACTCTAAGCACCAACCCTAACACTTCTCACCTTAAGCTCATCGTTTTTCCATTTGTGTTTTTGATTGTTTTCATCAAAACGACATAACCTCAAAGCTTTGACACTACTGTAAGATTTTGGATTAGCGCGGAAGCATACATGTGACTGGATCGTGGTTATGTCGTACTTGATGTAAACAAACTATGCCATTAAAATAATATCAATTAATCTAAACAAACATGCAACTAATGTTATTCATAATATAAATAAAATTAAATAAATTGGAATACATGAATGTATTTTCCTTACTTGAGTCTTTCTTGAATTTTCTTCCTTGAATTTTCCCTTATATTGGTGCACCAAGCGTTGCACCTCTAGTTGGCACACTAAATCTCTTATATGAATCAATCACTCTTACTTTGAGAACAAAGAAAATAATTTTATTTTTGGATGATTGAAGTCTAGATTTAAAGATCAAAATAAACAAACTTTCTTTGAAATAATTTTAGAACAAAATGTGGAACAAATCAAAAAGAGAAGAGAGAGAGAAATTTGGCCAAAGGAGAAGTTCTACCCTGTACGGAACAAAATTGGGCCAGGGGAAAATTCGTCTTTTCTTCGAACCCAAGTACCAATGAAACCCATAGACTGAGGCCCAACTTAGAGAGTTTAACACTATTCTGGAAAGCCCAAAGCAGAACCCAAAACCTTATACTATTTACATATAAGGCTACACACACAAAGCCAAACTAAGAAACATAATATAAACATACCTTAAATAATTACCAACTATTTCCCTCTTTTACTAAACATAACATATATCCCCCACATGCTGATATTTTTGATCACTAAATAATTATATCTTGATCACGTTGTGGGACTTACCTCCATGTGCCAACTAAAAAGGCAGTATTTCTTGGCCTATAAATGGAAGCATGATTCAAGCTAAAGAGGTAATTGAACTCAGAGTTCTTCAATTCAGGATTCATTTCTTACAAGCCCCTGCTCTCTGACACTAGCTCTCTCAGAGTTCTCCATCCCCCTTATACATTTACCACCGCCCTCACGACAACCCAAAGAATCCAAGGTAACATCAGACCTTGCTTTCACATTTTTACTGCTCATTTCATACTACTGACTTGAGCGTCGGAGTGCCCCCGGCACCTACCACACCGGTGGGTAGTCTACTCCCGCTTACTCTACCTTTGTTTTGCAGGATCGCTAGTGCCCCCAACCTACAAATTCTCGATTGTGGACATTGGCCGAAATCCAGCATCCACAATTTGGCGCCCACCGTGGGGCCTAGCGATTCATAGCAGGCGAAGATCTCTCATCCTACAACTATCAAAAGCACAATCATTCATGGCTTCTAACAATGAACAAACACCGGATCCGGTAGCATCACAGCTAGCCATGCTCCAGGATAGATTGCAAGCTTTGGAAGAGGAAAACCAAACCATACGAAACTCCAACATAAACCTTCAAAAACAGTTTGAGTTAATTTCATCCACATCTCAGCATCATAATACCCCAGATCAACCCAAAAACCATGCCATTCCATCTAATCTATTGGGAGCATTCAACGAAGTGGCAGATGACAATCCATCAAATGGTGGCAGCCAGAGGAACCTACCAATTTCCCCAATCGACCAGGCACAACAGGTTGCGTCCACCATGAGGAGGGAAATGATGGAGTTTAAAGAGGCAGTTATGTCTAGCCTACCAGGAGTGAAAATGGCAATAAGAAAAGCAGAGCATGAACTGTTTCTGACACTTCATTCTTGGAGACCATCACATCTGTCGAGTTGCCACGGAAATTCAGTCCACCAGATATGAAGTTGTATGACGGATCCACTGATCCAGACGACCATGTTATTCACTACAAATACAAAATGATGTCAACTGGCCTGGCCCCTCACCAATGGGAGGCTGGGATGTGCAGATAAGGGTGGCAATGGGCTGGGCCGGGCCAGGCTTTTGCAAGCCCGGCCAATAAAAAAAAAGCCCGGGCCCGGGCTTTTTTTTGGGTCCGAATTTTAAAAAAAAAATTAAAAATTTAAAATATATAAATATAAAATATATTTACACTATATACAAAGACAATTCATAAATAAATCATAAGTTTCATTGATAAATTAACAATTTAAATGTTAAAAATAAATAAAAATGATACAAACATATTATATATATGTTTTTTTTTAAATTTTGGCCCGGGCCGGGCCGGGCCCGGGCCAAAATAGGAAAGCCCGGACCGGGCTCGGGCCAGGCTTTCATTTTAAGGCCCGGCCGCGGGCTAAACTGCCACCCTTATGTGCAGAGGATTTGGGGAAACTTTAGCAGGTCCAGCCCTTACCCGGTTCATCAATCTTCCATACAGATCCATTGAATCGTATCAACAGCTAGCGGACAAATTCGTTGAACATTTCGCGAGCTCTTACAAGCTTGAGAAAACTACTGACGACCTCAACGCTATCCAACAATGAATGGGGGAATCCTTGCGAAGTTACGTGGCTCGCTTCAACAAAGAAAGGATGATTATTCCAGATCTTCATCAGCCAACAGCTGTGGAAGCTTTCAGAAACGGGTTACTCTCTGAGAGTGGACTCTACAAAAAAGTAACCAAATTCTGATGCTACACAATGGACCGAGCCATGGCACGAGCCCAGATAGAAATCAGGTGGGAAGAAGATAAGAGGAATAAAAGGAAAGACAGTTCCTCCAACTTTCAGAATGAAAGAATTTACCATGCTTCCAAACGACATAAAGAGTTCGCAAAGATGATACCTAGTCATCTTTCAGATAAGAGGAATCATCAAAGAAAAGAACATCAACCCCACCGTAGAGATTTTGATCAACGACCTCTACCATACAGAGCCCAGGAAGGAGCTTTAGTAGACAAACCGAGACTACCAGACTATAATTTTTCTATTTCCCCAGGAGAATTGGTTTCGGTCCTTAAGAAGATGGGGAGTGAAGTGAGATGGCCCCCACGTAACAGAGAAAGTTCCAAGAAGAAGGACACCAGTAAATGGTGCGAATTCCATC
>SKCR01043087.1:0-41916 GCA_019454045.1 Zanthoxylum bungeanum
TAAAGTTAATCATTAAATATCCCTAGTATCGTAGTATTATCGAGACTGGACATCGATAATGCGGGAATAGAAAAGTATTGCACTTGTGCGAATTGTGGGAGCATAACGACATAGTTCTCATATATTTACGTATTGGATACTTATGCAAGTGTGATAGGAGGTTGTGTTTACCGATGGTACGGAAACAGCTTCGCTCTGGATAGACCTTCGGAATCCCATTTGTAGTATGACTATGTGTCTATGGGAGTCCGAATCAGGGTAGGTGTATTTGGTCTTAACTTGAGACTTGCATCGCTAATACTTGCGACAATCAGTATTACTTTGGTTTTGGTCGTCCAAGGCTTTAACAGGTTCTGTGTATGCCTCTTCTGGTATACTGAGAATCGTAATGTATTGGGTGTGATGTCAAGATGGAACGTATCACTTCAGTCATATGGGAGTGATAATCACGTAGGATACGAAACTAGTACTCTGAAGTACTGCAGTCATCGGGATAATATGACTAGGTCATGATTATCCGATTATAGAGACTAGTTACCGAGATCCGATATATGCTTCGTACGAGCAGACACAATTCCAGCCCCAGGCCTAGCATGTGACATTCGATACTGGATCGCAATACGCAATACTACGTATACTACGCCTGATATAGATTATATATTCCTAAGAGAAATATTTCTGGAGAATTGGGTAGGCACGGTGCTTGCTAGAAGCCAAACCATGTCCTTGTAAATCGGTAAAAATATGGTACGGGGTAGGCACGTATTCAGATAGTCCATAACCAGATTTACTGCCAACATATTCAGAGATCTCATTGGTCTCTTCCTGAAGATTCACGATGATGATGTATGACTCGAACATAATTAATCTGGGATTAATTAGAGAAGAGAGAGAAAATTAATCTAGGATTAATTACGGCGTGAATTTATCTGGGATAAAATTCAATTAATAAGAGAGAACGATTAATTTGGAATTAATCGATTAAAATAATATATTCGATATATTAAATGAAATTAGATTTCATAACGAAGAATTGAAATTGGATTTTAATTCGGGCGAACGAGTTAATTTAGAATTAATTCGCGTGTGACTTTAATAGTAATTTTGCTAGGCATAATCATTTAATTAAATTTGATTTAATTACGTCACAACAGAAAATTCGTTAATTTGGAATTAACGACCCGAGCCCGGAATGTGTTTGCGGGCCCACTCGGATTTTGAATTAAAGTGGGGCCCACAAGTCACATCACTAGTCAACTTTATCACCTTTTTGGTTGATAGAAGTTGGTAGAGATTTTGGTAACTTGTCTTGCACATTTTGTTGATTTGTGAAAGACATTTACCAACTTGACTTTTTGTAAATGGATTTTGATTTTTGAAATCAAATATACATTTAACAAAATGGAAAACACAAACTCACCCTCTCATTGTTGTAAGAACCGAAACCTCTCCCTCTCTTTCTCTCCAATTGCCGAGACCTAGGGTTATTGGTTGAAGATTTTTGATTCAAAAATCTTGCATGCTAGCACATTAAAGGAGTCATACAAAGGTGTTAGGGACACTAACCCTTGATTTTGGAATTCAAGAACATGATTGGAAGCTCAACATACATCAAAGGAAAAGCTTGGAGCAACTTCAATGGAGGTAAAAGTTTTGTTGTCTACACATCCTTAGCCGATCAAAGTGAGTACTTTCCGCTACTTTACTTTGAATATTCACATGTTTTATGCTTAATGATCTTGGTTATTGTTCTTAGAGAACCCAACATCGGCCAGGGTGGCTAACGCGTCTGCCATTTGGTTCTCTTCTCGCGGAGGAAGTGTGCTGGAATTTACAGTCGGGAATAGCTTGTGCCAGCTTCATGAGATGAAATAGGTAGGGTCTCAACCGCTCCTCCTTCAACTCCCATTCTCCTTGCATTTGTCGGACTACCAACATCGAGTCTCCATAGACCTCTACGTTCTTAGCTCTCAAGGTTATCAGTGCTGTCAATCTGAAGGCGCATGCTTCATACTCGGCCATGTTGTTGGTTACTCCGAACATTAGCCTCTTGGCCAAAGGCAGAGTTTCTCATTCGGGGGTTACTATCACGATTCCTATCGCGGCTCCTTTGTAATTCACCACTCTGTCGAAATACATCTTCCATCCTTGGACCATTATTGCCTGAATTTCATCGTCTGGGAATTCAAACTTGTATTGGTCTTCTTCTATGGGTTGTAATGCCAGGAACTCTGCTACGGCTCGCCCTTTGATTACTTTAGAAGTGAGATATTCAATATCAAACTCCGTCAGCAATACCAACCATCTACCTAACTTCCCTACAAGCGAAGGTACCAAATGCAGATACTTTAAGAGATTCTTCTTTGCTAATACTTGGATCTTGTAGGATTGGAAGTAATGACGCAACTTTCTGGAAGCCCATACTACCGCCAAACAGATCTTCTCTACTTCTTGATAGCGGGCTTCATATGGAAGCATCTTCTTACTGAGGTAGTAGACTGCATGTTCCACCCCTGTCTCATCTGCTTATACCATCATCGCCCCTAGCGCTTCGGGTTCTATGGCCAAATACAGCACTAAGGGTTTGCTCGGTCTTGGAGGTTTCAGGACGGGAGGTTTCACTAGGTATTCTTTGATTTGTCAAAGGCTTATTGGCATTGTCCGTTCCACTTCACCGGCTGGTCTTTCCTCAACAGTTTGAAGATGGGCTCGTAAACTAACATCAGCTTGGCGATGAATCGACTGATGTACTGGATTTTCCTGAGGAAGGCTCTAACTTCTTTTTTCATCTTCGGCATGGGAATTTCGGTAATCGCTTCAATCTTATCAGGTTCTACTTCTATTCCTCCCATTCCAACCATATGTCCTAGCAGCTTTCCTGACATTACCCCGAATACACACTTCTTGGGATTCAGTCGTAGGTTGTATTTGTCGACTCTTTGAAGGAACTTCTCAAGCGCTTCAATATTTCCGCTTCTCATCTCCGACTTCACCATCATGTCATCCATGTATACTTCGATCTCCTTATACATCAAGTCATGGAACAACGTAGTGGCCATCCGTTGATAAGTGGCTCATGCGTTCTTGAGTCCAAACGGCATCACTTTGTAACAATACATACCCCACTCAGTGACAAAAGCAGTCTTATGATTGTTTTCTTCAGCAATAAGAACCTGATTATATCATGAGAACCCATTCGCGAATGAGTACATGGCAGAATAAAGCCGCACTATCAACCAGTACGTCTATATGGGGTAAAGGAAAATCATCATTTGGGCAAGCTTTGTTAAGGTCTCTATAGTCTATACATATTCTGACCTTCCCACCTTCCTTCGGCATCGGCACAATGTTCGCTAACAACTCGAGGTACTTCACTACTTCTAGAAATCCCACGTCTATCTGCTTCTTAAATTCTTCTCTAACCTTTTCGGCCCACTCAGGTCTCATCATTCGGAGCTTCTGCTTTACCGGTCTCATGTTCAGATAAGTTGGTATTGCGTATTGGGAGATACTTCTATCTACTCCGGGCATGTCCTTGTAGGACCAAGCGAATACCTTAGCATATTTGATTAACATTTCCTCTAATTCCTTCTGTTATTCAGAGGTAACCTCACTCGCAATTAGAATTTCTTTGGGGCTTTCAGGCGTACCAAGGTTAAATACGTTGTTTTGGTTGAGTTAATGTCAAATATGCTCAAGTCGTGCAAGTTAGAAGGAAGAGATTCAGGCAAGTAAACGAAATGATGATGTCTGTATTATTAGCGAATGCGGGAGTATAATCAAATAAATCAGGGAAATAAACGTCTTCGTCGTCTGCCGTCTTGCCTTCCTCGGTCTCTTTGCTCTCCTCGAGCATCAGGCTCTCTAGCTGCATCAGCTCATCTTCCCACTTATCTTCCTCCTTTGCAACTTCTCCTGCTAGCGGCTCCTTGCCCATCACGTCCTGGAAGATCTCAAATCCTGGTACCATGATCCCATTGACTTCCACTGGTTCAGGCTCTCCTTGGTACCACATAGCCTTCACAAAGTATTCTGTCAGCTTCATCTCTTTCTTCTTAGTCTTCGGTTTATCCTCATCGGACTTGTATCCCAATCCTCTTCTGGTGGTCTGCCTCTTGAAGTCCGACAGTGCTCCTCCAACACTCGAACTTGTGCCCGGCTCGAACTTCATCTTCTCCATGATCCTAGCCACCTTAGGATCCACCCACTCCTCAAAGTTTGCCGCCACTTGGAACCTCGTGAAAGGTTCTATCTCCAAGGCGGCCACATCATTGTCTACCTCAGCTCTAATGGTGACGATCTCCCCTCCATACGGAAACTTAATGACCTGATGCAAAGTGGAGGGCACGCCCTCAATCTTGTGAAACCATGGCCTCCCCAATAGTAAAGTAAAAGTGGCCGGGATATCAAGCATCGTGAACTCAACCTCATCCTCAATCTGACCGACTTTGACTACCGCAGTAAAGGTGCCCTCTACTCCCCGCTTACTATCATCATACGCCTTGATAGTCATGTTGGAGGCACTCAAATCTGTCGTCTTCAGACCCAACCTCGACAAAATCTTTAAAGGGCATACATTAATAGATGAGCCATCATCCAGCATCACACAAGATGTCCTTTTTCCCTTCACTTCCACTCTAATAAACAGTGGGCTATTGTGATCTCTTCCCTCCAACGGGAGTTCCTCCTCAGAGAACGTTATCACCTGTAAAGCTACCTTCTGCACCGATCCTACGAACATTGTAGGGTTGGCATCCTCCGGTACCCCTATCTTACTCAAAGCCACCACCATGACACGCCTATGCTCTTGAGATGCACATAACAACTCCCAAATACTCCTTGTGCTCGCGTCTTCTTCAACTAACGTAGCACTACATCTCCCTCAACATTATCCACGTTCTCTGTCACTTCCCTACCTTTTGCCAACACTTCCTTACCTTTCTCCGCTACATCACCGTAAAAATGTCCACTGCACGTCATCCCCTTCACTTCCTCTTCGTCACTGCTTGAGAAGTTCTCCCATAAATTCTTCCCCTGCTCCGTCTCATCTTCACTACTACTATCCTAAATCCCCATGCAAAAGGCTTGGCGGTCAAAGATTTGGAGGACAATGCTTTCGGGTAGGCCGGAGCTAATCATTTAGGTGGGTGGTGAAACGGAGTGATAGTTAGGTAAGGGGTTTCTCTGTGTGTTGGGTTTATTTTTTTCTGGGTCAGGTATTTTGTGGGAGTCGATGAGGTCTTGGATTTCATGCCTGAGGCGGGCGCAGTTGTCGGTATCATGGCCTTTTTGCTGGTGGTAGTGACAATAAAGGTTCATGTTGAGATGCGGTGGTGGAAGATGTGGAAGTGGTTTGGCTTCTAAGGGTTTTAGGAGTCCCTATCTCTTCAACTTCTCAAGAACCTTAGACAAAGGCTTACCAAGGTTAGAAAAATGCATGTTTCTGATGGCGGCAAGCTCAGCAGAAACGAGTTTGGCTCCCAACGGCCCCCCAATGGACCTCCTATTCAGGCCATAGAACTTCTTATTCTCAGCTTCTTCCTCCTCAATATCCATGACAGTTTCCCTCAACTGTCGAAAATCGCCAATCATAGAGGTCATCCTTATCAGCTTGCCGTAAATAGAGGGCTTAGTACCCTTTATGATAATCTTGATCAGGTCCTTCTCTGAGGACCGAGTCTGCATCTTCAGAAGCTAGCTTCTCCAGCGATCTACATAATCCTTGAAGCTCTCCTCCGGCTTCTGTTTGGTATTCTCCAAGTCGCGGAGCGACAAGTCGATCTCCAAATCCATGACATACTGATTCAGAAAGGCCTCCGCCAATGCCCTCCAATCATCTTTGACCTTCCTCTCAAGGCCATGATACCAAACCACGGGTGCTCCCTCAAGTGACATCCCAAACATCTTCGGAACCTAACGCTTCGACAGACCCACCGAACTCATCACAGAAACATACTATCGAAGATGGACCCTCGGATCCCCATTCCCGCTGAACTTGGTTATGTCGGGCATCTTGAACTGAGAAGGCATCTGCTCCTCGAAAGTATCACCTCATAGTCTAGCAAATCCGCATGCTTACCCCTCATCTTACGGGTAATTGACTCTACCTGATCCCTGAGTTTCTGCAATTCTTCCTGAGACCCGGCAACCCTTCCCACGGCATACTCAACCATGTCATCGTCAAAAATAGGGATCTCATCACTCATCCTGATCGGAGGCTCTTCACACCTGACATTATCAGAGTTTTCTGACCCTCCTGCATGGAGCACTGCCATATTGGCCACAACGGCAGTCAAAACTTGCAACTGCTCTGTAATCTTAGTGAGATTAGTCTCCAACTGATCCATGCGAGAACCCTCGTTATCGGACTCACTCATGTTCGCTAACGGTCTTTTGATGAGTCTTCATTCTTCTCTAACCCAACGAGTATCTATGGCAGCTTTAAAACTATGAGTTAGCGTGGTACGTGTATGCGTGTGATGCATGAAATATATAAAATATGTGAGGTGATCAAACATAATATATCATTCCAACCTTATTTCTCCCGCACTTGTGGTAAGCCTATTTTTAGTTCTAGATATGGCTTATTCTATGCACCGATGCAAGGCACACAAAATCGCTCTCTCCTATGCTACAATGTGAACCTTGGCTGCTTCTGTCCCTTTCCATTGGTAAAAGACAAAGACCGCCCATTTGCAACATGGACTAAGCCGATTATGAGATCATGCCATTGTCTAGAAACGACGAATTGGGCTTTCGGCAACCGTGGTCATGGGGATGAACTTAGAAGCACCCAAAAGTATACAAATATGCCGTAACAAGGGGTATCCTTTCTGGATGAAAGCCAGTGCGGATATCGAACTCATGCTTCTAGCATATTTGGATCATGTTTGGACTTTCTAAACCCATCAAAGTTTTCATACAAGTTGGCCCATTATCATTTCAAAGCATTCAATCATATTATTGCGAGGTGTAAACTTGTCCCAGTTGAAAAAGGCCCAACAGGTTTACACCTTTGCAATAACATGGCTAAATGACTTCAAATGATAGGGGGCCCAAACACAAAGTGGCCCATCGGCGTTTCAGAATCTTTTGGCCCAATTATCATAAGACACAAACTCATCCCAGTTTAAATGGCCCAACAAGTTCACATCTCATGCCAAAAAGTCCAACTGAATCCAAATGATGATTGTCCCAAACACAAGCATAAAAGGGTGGCTTCTATAAGTCATACAACTACGGTTCATATGCGGGTTTATAGGAGTATAGATAAAGGCTCACGCCGGCGAAGGATTGCCCACAACTAGGTCTCCCCACTCAAAGGTTCGAGCGACCAAGTGAGCGCACTTTTTTATACCTTAAGGTACGTGCCAACGAGTGATGGTATCATATAACGATCCGCCACTTCGAGCGAAAATGACTTCACGATACATGAATAACTGTCAAATGGATTTCTCTATTGAAAATTCCCCAGAGGGAGGGGTGAAGCGAACTCTCTTAAATACCCTTATCTTTTAGGCTCTTATCGCCTTGGTGACAAGAATAAACAATAGATCCCCCAAATTAGTCTATCACTTTAAATATACTTTAAGGTAGGCTTTGAGTAAATGATTATCTAGATGTCTTCACAGCTTTTCCTTTTGGCTATAAAAAGGTAGTGAGTGAATGAAGACACCAAATCATTATCTAACTCTAATAATATCACAAAGTTAACTAAAGCAAAAATCACAAACATTACAAGACATTATTTCGGGGATGATTCTCTATCCCTAGTGGAGTCGCCAGACTGTAGACGAGGTACAGAAGTGGATGACGCTGTTTGGGCTCGCGGCCCGGTCGGGAGTACGGAGTAGCCCGCGGGGGACTAAACCGGAGAAATAAAATGGAGTCGTCACCCAGTGTGAACTGGGAAATGATTTAAGGCCGCACTCACCCAAGTTGCAAGGAAGACCTCAAACCATTGGGTTCAGAATGGCACCTTACTTATGCCAATTGTAATGAAAAGATTTATGCAATAATATAACCAAGTCTTATGTAACACATGCAAGATAATGTAATCAACACACAAGTTTGCACACCCATAACCATAAGTAAAAAAAATAAAGGCAAAGTGCATAATTCATAAACGTATTAAAAAAAAAAGCGCAATAATGTAATTAATAACAACTATAAAAGCATTAATAAAAATGGATAATTAGGTACATAATGTAGAAGAAATGGCCAAAGAAGCAAACATGCATGAAATGTGATGAAAAGAAATCTGTTTACTGTATGTGCGTTCGGAAAACACGTTCGAACGGTAAACAGAATACATACGTTTCTGTAGCGTTTGGAAACGTGTTCGAACAAAAGTGAGACAGAATGTGCACGTTCATATAGCGTCCGGAAACACTTTCAAACGGAAATGAGACAGAATGTTCGCGTTCGTATAGCGTTCAGAAATATGTTTGAATGGGATAAGACCTGATGCATGATAAAATAGAATACATGCGTGTTCGAGTAACGTTCGGAAACGTGTTTGAATGGAAATGAGACAGAATGTTCGCGTTCGTATAGCATTCGGAAACACGTTCGAACGGGATAAGACCTGATGCATGATAAAACAGAATACATGCGCGTTCGAGTAGAGTTCAGAAACGCGTTCGAACGGAAATGAGACAGAATGTTCACGTTTGTATAGCGTTCAGAAATGCATTCGAACGTGATAAGACCCGATGCATGATAAAACATAATACATGCGCGTTCGAGTAGTGTTTTAAATTGCGTTCGAACGGACTGGGGCAGAATGTATACGTTCATGTAGCGTTCGGAAACGCGTTCGAACGAGATTACCCAAGTGGTATCTAAAAAGACACAAACACATGTGTGAATGCTTCTCGAGCGGTATGTGGAGTTGTATCCCAAGTATAGACCACACTACCGTCCATTCGGATTCAGCTACGGAATTTATGTTTGGGTTTCCATCCGATATACCGCAGAAGGAAACACTCAAGCACTAACGCAACAGAAATGTAAAGTGAAGAATGAAAACATAACAACCAAAAAGGGGTAAATAACAAGATCGATAGAAGAAGGGCGCGGTAAAACTATGGTAAAGGTAGCCTTTGGGCATTTCCCTCAAATAGAGGACCTTTAATCCAATATGATTAGCCCATGCGCACTAGATTATCAATGCATGAATAAACAAATAAATAATATGGGACCTCATATGCTCGATTGAATATATTTCGCATTCAATCGAGTGTACTTCGTCCGGCGCGGCAAAACATGTGGTAAAGGTAGCCTTTTGGCTTTTCCCTCGAATAGAGGACCTATAATCCAACCTAGTTAGCACATGCGCATTAGATTAACAATACATAAATAAAGAAACGACACATAGAAAATAAATAGCGGAACAATGAACACAAAAATTCCTAAGACAGGATAAAAGAACCTGTCCAGAATGCCCGCGTTCGTGTAGCATTCGGAAACACGTTTGAACGGGGGCGAGGTAGAATACATGCGTTCGAGTAACGTTCGGGAACGCGTTCGAATGGGATGATGAAAGTGGCATCTGTAATGCAATAAACACATGCGGGAATGTTTCCCTAAGCGGTACGTGGAGTTGTATCCCAAGTACAGAACGCACTACCATCCATTCGGATTCGGCAACAGAATTTATGTCTGGGTTTCCATCCGACCATCCGATAGACCACGAGAGGCAACACTCAAGCTTTAACACAATGCAATCATGAAAATAGAGGTGAAGTATGATACTACATATAACAACACATAAACGAAGAGACAAACATGCAGAATGATAAAAAGCTAATAATATGAAATAAATGTACGATAAATAAATAACGAAACGTTAAAGAAAGATGTGACCAAGATTTTGGTCGTCTTTGATATAGGACCTCGCACACCCGGTTGGACATATTTCATGTCCAACCGAGCGTGCCGCATCCAAACTACAAAATAAAAAGTAATAAAGGGTGCCCTCAGGTCTTACCTTTTAAGTTGCTCCTCAGAAGTGTGTTACGTCTTCGCCGGAAGGGTTAATGCTCCGTAACATTTCTGGTGTTCTGGTCTAATATTTTCCTTCGCTGTTCCACTATTTTCGCTGCTATTTTCTCGGTCTTTCCTCGCTGTTTTTAGCTGTTTCTTTGCTGCTGTTTGGTGAGTGAATTTCTGTGATATATGAGACTGGTTTGGGTGATTTTGGCTCACGGTTTTGGTGATTTTAGGCTGCTATTTTAGGGTTATTTTGGGACTGGTTTCGGGTGTAGGGCTGTTTTCAGTGGTGTAGGGCTGTATTTTAGGGGGCTATTTTCGGTGGTGTGGGGCTTCTGTTTTAGGGGGTGTTTTTGGTGGTTGATGGATTAATGGTTGTTGTTCATGTCAAGTATGTTTGTTTGGCTTATTGTTTGCCGAGAGAGAGAGTGTGTGGTGTGTGTTCTAGGGTATTTTTTTTGTGAGGAGCTAAGAAGTATTAGGGTTGGTTTATGTCCCTTTTTATAATGATGAGTTAGGGTTTCTAGGTAAGGAATGAAATCATGCAAATATAGGATGTGTTTAATTAAATTATTTAGGGAAATAAATTTATGTAATTTTGGTGTGGGATATCTTTAATTTGGAAGGTGATTGGATTTGATTAGATTTAAATCTTTGGTAATTAAGAAGGTGATTTATTTAATTTAGGAATGTGATTTGATTTGATTTAGACATGTGTTTAATGTGTTTTGAATATTTTGGATGGGATTTGGTGGGCCTTGGGCGTGTGGGCTGGTTCTTTGGTGGGCTTGGGCGTGTGACTTGGTGTGGGCTGTGGGGGGTTTTGGGCTGAGGCCAATAGTTAAAACATGGATTAATCGAGCGAACCAGAGGCTAAATAAATGATTTAAATATGAGGATGTACTTATTTTTGAATTTTCCCTTCCGACATCTGTTTCTCGCAACTTCCGCAACTTATCGGGTAGTGCCTCCAAACGAGGCTCATCATCGAGCTTTCATGCAAAAATGCAAGTGTCTACACGTGGTGAATTTTTTTTGTCAAAATCTTCTGTAAAATCTGAATCCATGTAGCCCCTGACAATTAATTCTGATCCTCCATAACATAATGCAACATCTGAGGTTCCTTTGATATATCTAAGTATCCTCTTAACAGTATTCCAATGCCCTCTACCTGGATTCACCATAAAAAGGCTAACTGCTCTCCCTGCTTGTGCAATGTATGGTCTGATACAAGTCATGGCGTACATTAAGCTTCCCATTGCTGATGCATACGACACTCGAGACATCTCATTCCTCTCAGCTTCATTGATAGGACATATAAAAGAGGATAACTTGAAATTAACAGGAAGTGAGGTAAAAATTGGCTTACAATCTTCCATGTCGAACCAATGTAAGATTTTCTTCAAATAATTTTTCTAAGAAAGCCAAATCTTCTTGTTATTTCTGTCTCGGTGTATTTACATCCCTGGAATCGTTTTTACTGGTCCCAGATCATTCATGTCAAACTTTCTAGCTAACTTTTCCTTTAATTCTTGGACTCGATCTTTTCTAGGGTCAGCTACTAACATGTCATCCACATACAACAGTAAAATAATAGTCATTATTTCCAAACCTCTTATAATATGTACAATGGTCTGAACTGAGTCTGTTATACCCAAGGCAAATAATGAAGGAATCAAATCTCTTATACCACCAACATCTCGGAACCTGTTTGAGACCATATAGAGATTTGTTCAACCTCCAAACCAAGTTCTCAGTGCCTATTTCAGCAAAACCTTCTGGTTGGAGCATATAAATTTCTTCTTCAAGTTCTCCATGAAGAAATGCAGTTTTTACGTCCAATTGTTCCAGATGCAAGTCAAAAGTAGCACACATAGCCAGGACTACTCTGACTGTTGTAAGTCGAACCACCGGAGAAAATATCTCGTTGAAATCAATCCATTCTTTCTGAGCATATCCTTTCACCAACAATCTTGCACGATACCGTTCGACTTGATCATTGCTATCTCATTTATTACCAATGGTTTTTCTTCCACGTGGTAATGGTACTAGATCTCATGTATTGTTTCTGTGCAAAGCTTCTATTTCTTCTTGTATTGCTACCATCCACAAAGATATATATTTACATCTTTTGTAGCTTCATGGAAAGTTGATGGCTTTTCATCCTCTGTTAGAAGACAATATGCAATGTTACTCTCTGTATCATACTCAGAGTGCCAACTCAGAGGTCTTCTCTCTCTAGTTGATCGATGAACTTCAGAAGCTTCAAACTCAATTGGTTCTGGTACCTCATGCTCTGATGCTGCTTCAGAAGAATCTGATTTTTCTTGTTTTGAATTATTTTCAACCAGTACTGTTGTAGTCTCTGTACTTTCTTTTGAAGTGCTATCATTTCCATCTTTCTACAGTTTTTTTCTTCTGCAAATATCACATCCCTGCTGATGATGATCTTGTGGGTAGTGGGATCCCACAAGCGATACCATTTTACTCCATCAGCATAACCTAAGAAAATACATTTTCTTGATTTTGGATCTAGCTTTGTTCTTTTTAAGCGTTGTACATCATGTATACAGGACAACAAAAAATGTGAAGAGAGATGAGTAATCAACTATCTTTCCGCTCCATATCTCTATCGGTGTCTTCAAATCATTGGCAGTTGATGGAGATCTATTTACAACATAATATGTTATATGAACTTCTTCTGCCCAAAAGTACTTTGGTAGACTAGTTATTATGAGCATATCTCTTACTCTTTCCAGCAGCGTTATATTCATCTCTTCTGCCATACCATTTTGTTGAGGAGTGTATGTTGTAGTATTTTGCCTTTTGATGCCTTCTTACTGACAATATGCATCAAAATCCTTATTGGAATATTCTCCTCAATTATATGTCCTTAAATACTTGATTCTCCTTCCAGTTTCAACTTCAATTTTTACTTTGAAATTTTTAAAAACTGACATCACATCTGACTTGTTTTTGTTCGGGTACACTCAACATCTTCTAGAAGAAGTTGTCAATAAATGATACAAAATATTTTTCTTTCCCCCAGAGATTGAACCGGTGCTTCCCAAACATCAGAGTGAATCAACTCTAAATGGTTTTACTCCGAGTACTTGACTTGCTGAATTTTAATCTATTTTGCTTACTTGTAACACAATGCTCACAAAACGGTAGACTAACCGCTTTCAAGCCTGGGAGTAGATTTTGATTGACGAGAATCTTCATTCATTGTTCTGACATATGGCGTAGTTTCTGATGCCACAACATAGAAGCTTCCTATCCATAATCCAGTGATGCTTGTTGGACAATTATGACCCATAGCGTCACTATTTGTACAGATCACGGTGTTGTTGTACAAATTAACTATGTGACAAAGGAGATTGCACTCTTATCATTTGTGATTAGATCACCTCGATATATAAATGATGAGAGGTCCTTATGATTTGTTCTTGGATTGAGAATGATATGAGACAGTATCAATCCATAAAGGATAAATCATTAAACGTCCATAGTCAGAGCATTATCGAGATTGGACATCGATGAATGCGTAAAAGACTAGTATTACACTTGTGCGCGTTGTGAGGGCACAACGGCATAGTTCTCATATATTTGGGTATAGGATACTCATGCAAGTGTAATAGGAGGTTGTGTTTCACCGATGGTACGGGAAACATCTTTGCTCTGGATAGACCCCTGTTAGTGTTCCTAGAACATGCCAAGGATATAATAAGCATGAAAACATGTTCATAAATTCAAAATAAGTTGCGGAATTACTTACATTGAATGGATTTGAGCTTTTAAAATTTTGAGAGGAAGATCCAAGATCCAAGATGCTTCCTTTGTTGATTCCAAGCTTTGAGTTGAAGATCTCCAAGATCCTTCCTTTGCTGATTCCAAGCTTTTGAAGTTGTTTCCCTATCACCTTTGTTGATTTGTGAAGTGCTAGCTCCTTTGAAATTGCAACAAAATCAAAAGGAAGAGATGGAGAAGCTCACGCCACTTTGAGAGGATATTAAGGTTTCATTTTGTTCAAAAGTATCAAGTGTGATGCATTCACAAGTAGAGAGAGAGAATAGTTTTAGGTAAAACCAATTTACCCTTTTACCTAAACAAGGTAGTTGGGTAAATGGTTTCACCAAAACCATTCCAAGGTAGTTGGATGGTGGGTGGCTTGGCATAAATGCCAACTACCCTCCCAACTACCACATGTGAAGTGGGCCCCACATTTGAATTCAAAATTCAAATGTCTCTACGAACATTTGCCGCAGCTCGGTTCCGTTTAATCCGATTAAACGAACTTTCGTCGCTAAATAATTAAATCTAATTTAATTAAATAACGATGCCTCGCAAATATATTACGAATGTCGTCTACAAATTAATTCTAAATTAATTCGCTCGTTCGCATTAAAGTCCAACTTTTATTTCGTAATGAAATTCAATTCATATTAACATATCCGATATATTAATTTTAGCCCATACGAATAAATTAAATAGAAAAATCAAATTTAACTATTAAATTTATTTTACCGATTAATTCCAAATTAATCGCGTTCTCTCTCTTCCGAACACATTTAATCCCAGATTAAATAATACCTCAATTAATCCCAGATTAATTTTCTCTCTCTTAATTAATCCCAGATTAATTATCTCTCTTAATTAATCCCAGATTAATTCTAATTAAATCAACTGTCATCGGTGAATCATTGGGAAGCGACCCAAGAGATCCCTGGATATGTTGGCAGTAAATACGGTCATCGGATTATCCGAATACGTGCGTACCTCGTACCATGTGCTTACCGATTTACAAGACATGGTTGGCTTCTAGCAAAGCACCGTGCCTACCCAATTCTCCAGAAATATTCTTACTGTAATATATAATCTATGTCAGGCATAGTATACGTAGTATTGCGTATTGCGATCCAGTATCGGATGTCACGTGCTAGGCCTGGGGCTGGAACTGTGTCTGCCCCGTACGAAGCACATGTCGGATGTCTGGAAACTAGTCTCTATAATCGGATATACATGACCTAGTCATAACATCCCGATGACTGCAGTACTTAAGAGCACTAGTACCGTATCCTACGTGACATCATCTCCACTATGACTGGAGTGATACTTCCGTCTTGACATCACACCCAATACACTACGATTCTCAATATACCCAGCAGAGGCGTACACAGAACCGGTTAAAGCCCTGGACGACCAAAACTAAAGCATACCGATTTTCGCAAGCATTAGCGGTGCAAGTCTCAGGTTTAGACCAAATACACCTACCCTGATTTCGGACTTCCATAGACACATAGTCATACCACCAATGGAATTCCGAGGGGTCTATCCAGAGCGAAGCTATTTTCCGTACCATCGGTAAAACACAACCTCCTATTGCACTTGCATGAGTATCCTATACCCAAATATATGAGAACTATGCCGTTATGATCTCACATAACATGCACAAGTGTAATACTAGTCTATTCCGCATTATCGATGTCCAGTCTCGATAATACTACGACTAGGGATATTTAATGATTAATCCTTCGTGGACTGATACTGTCTCATATCATCTCATTCTAGGAACTAATCATAAGGACCTCCTATCATTTATACATCTAGGTGATCTAATCACAAATGATAAGAGTGCAATCTCTTTGTCACATAGTTAATTTGTACAACAA
This sequence comes from Zanthoxylum bungeanum, assembly GCA_019454045.1. Classification (NCBI taxonomy): domain Eukaryota; kingdom Viridiplantae; phylum Streptophyta; class Magnoliopsida; order Sapindales; family Rutaceae; genus Zanthoxylum; species Zanthoxylum bungeanum. Next base: position 15,666 of record SKCR01043087.1, read on the forward strand.
CACCATGATCTGTACAAATAGTGACGCTATGGGTCATAATTGTCCAACAATCTCCCACTTGGCCTATTGCCAGTCACTCGAGTGTCTTACACCCGAACTATGTACGGTTCGCTCAAACTGCTGAGGAAAGGCTTTCGTCAGCGGATTTGTATGATTATCATCTGATGTAATTTATTCGATCATCACATCGCCACGATGTATGATCCGAACGAATCAGATGAATTGTCGAAGTATATATCTGGATCGTTGATGAGACCATTAATTCTTTAGTCTGCGCTGTAGCCTAGCACAGCTGCTAACAGAACTATATCTAATCTAATTAGATTTGTTAATGACCCAGATGGCTTTTATTGCTGCCTCAGCCGCAGCAATGACCCGCATTTGTTGTTTATTCAGTAACAGTATCTTGCTTGGAAGATTTCCAGTTCACTGTTCCGTTATTCAAACTGTATTGTACCGTTGTTTTTATCGGTTAGAAAACTTACAGCAGTGATCCCAGTCACTTCAAGTTCTCTTTCTCCATAGTTTTAAGACATCATCATTAGTTCTTTAAGATACTAACGGATGTTCTTAATATCAATCCAGTGACTATCACTTGGATTGACCCGTTTGTGACTCCATATGCTCAAAGCGTATGAGACACCAGGTCACGTATATTTTTCAATGTACGAGTTCTCAGAGAGTGTTAACAACTTTAAATCTATCCCAGTAGATCTTTATTCCTAGAATAAAGGTTGTTTCTCCCAAGAATTCTACGGAGAATTTTCATGAAAGCCAAGCTTTCTCTGATTGTAATATGGGAATATCATTTCCAAGAAATGACATATCATCATTATTTAGGACATTCAATATCAGTGCGCTCCCACTAACCTCCTTATATACACAAGAATCATTTCTCGTTTTGAATTAAATCATAAACTATTATGATTACATCGAAACGATAATTCCAAGAACCTAATGCTTGCTTCAATCCAAACATGGATCGAATGACCTGCAAACCTTGTTTGCTAATTTTGATATGACAAAACCGTCAGGATGTTGTAAACATCCTCCAAAAGGTTTCATTTTCAGGAAAGCGATTTTTTTGTTCAGCTGCCATATTTCATAAATGAAACATGCAGCATCAGCAAGCATTATCCAAATGGATTTAACGTGGCAACAGGTAAAAGATTTCGTTGTAATCAACACAATGTTGATTATGATATCTTTCCGCTACAAGCCTAGCTTAGTACGTTGGTATGTTGCCTTCCATGTATGTCTTCCTTGAAGACTTATATCGTACCAATATGCATAATGCCTTGTGGTATAATAACTAGTGTCCAAACATAGTTGATATACATGGAATCCATTTTGGACTCATGGCACTTTGCCATAATAGGGAGTCGATACCTTGTATCACTTCCTCACACGTAGTCAGTTCGTATTCCTCAATAGATTGACATATTTATGAGGTGAGATCAGAAACCCATACCCCAGGTTGTTTTCTGACTCTCTCCGATCTACGCGGTTCTTGTGTATTCGAAGATTATTGGTATAGTTACATCCTTGATGAACTATTTGTGTTCCATTAAGGACTTGGTGCCTTGAACAGTATAACTCCGATTTTTCATCGAGTTTTACTATCCTCCAACTTACCACTGCATATCGGTATTCCTCGTAGGAAAACCGCATGGTGAGCAACAATTACATTGTTCTCTAGTGAGTTGTATAAGTACTATACTTTGGTTTTCTTAGGATAACCAATTACATTAGGCACTTATCCAATTTGGGTTCTAGTTTGGTATCATCCAAACGTATGCCTAGCATTCCCAAATCATCAGGAGTGAGAAAGCCCAGTTTCTTTCCTGTTCATATCTAATATGAAATCTGTCAAACAAATTTTTATGGAACCTTATTCAAAATAAGTATTGCACTGTTAATGCTTATCCCATTTTGAAGGAAAATGGTAGCTCAAAGCGACTCATGATTAACCTTATCATGTCCAACAAAATTCGGTTTCTCCGTTCGGACACACCGTCAAAATGACGTGTTCCGGGAGGAGTCCTCATTGAAAGAATACTATACTCTTTCAAGTATATGAGAAACTTATTGCTTAAGTATTTTCATCATGGTCAAACCGTGATGTTTTAATACTTTAGCCGATCTGTTCGTCTATTTCGTGTCGAAACTCTAAAAGTTTCTGATTTGTGTTCTTCAAAAGAAACACAACCATAACGCGATGCCACATCCGTAAAGGTCACGAAATATTCATATCCACCTCTAGCCTAGCTAGCATGTGACTATCGATACTGGATCGTTATACGCAATACTATGTATGCTACGCCGGACAAAGATTACATATTCCTTTAAAGAATATTTCTGGAGAATTGGGTAGGCACGGTGCTTTGCTAGAAGCCAACCATGTCTTGTAAATCGGTAAGAGCATGGTACCGGGTACGCACGTATTCGGATAGTCCGATGACCGTATTTACTGCCAACATATCCATGGATCTCTTGGGTCGCTTCCCGAAAATTCACCGACGAGATTTGACTCGAACATAAAATTAATTTGGGATTAATTATCAGAGAGAAAGTTAATCTGGAATTAATCACGGTAATAATTAATCTGGGAATTAATTATCAAGAGAAAGAATTAATCTGGGATTAATTGCGTCGAGAATTTATCTGGGATTAAATTCGTCGAAAATAGAGAACGCGGTTAATTTGGAATTAATCGGTAAAATAAATTTAATAGTTAAATTGGATTTTTCTACTCAATTTATTTATATGGCCTAAAATAATATATTAGATATATTAATTGAAATTAGATTTCAATACGGAATTAAAATTGGATTTTAATTCAAGCGAACGAATTAATTTAGAATTAATTCACGAGCGACTTCCGTAATAATTTTGCTAGGCATTATTATTTAATTAAATTGGATTTAATTACGTCGCGACGGAAAATTCGTTTAATCGGATTAAGTGAACTCGAGCCCGAAGTGTGTGGAGCAAGCCATTTGAATTTTGAATTAAAGTGGGTCCCACCAACTTACATCACATGTCTATCCAGTGTCAACTTGAGTGATGAAAGTTGTTGGAGGCATTAAATGCCATTTTTCCCTCCTACACTTTGCCTTTGCTTTTGGTAAAAGGATATACACACTTTTGTGAGTTGACTTGGTTAATTGGGTTTTAGAAACACAAAACAAATTCTCTCTCTCCTTTTCTTTCTCCATGGCCGAATGATGAGCGGAAAATATATCAATATTTACCGCCCCTTTTACTTAATATTTTGTTTAGTTTCTCGGGTTTGATGAACGTTTTGATATATTTTAGTTTATTTTGCAGATAAAATAATATCAGGTCTTAATGAAATCATTTAGGATGAAATATGGGTCAAATAAAGGCAATTATTGGACTTGATATATTAATTTTGGAGATTGGAAACTTGAAAGGGCGTTTTTGACGAAGTGCAGTTTTGGAAATTCCAGTTTTGCGCATCTGTCGTTTTTGGGCATAACTGTTTACTCAGATATCGGATTGAGCTGATTCAAGTTCCAGATTAAAGAAGACTCAAAGATCTACAACTTTGAAAGAGAACATATTTTCAAATTCCGATGATTTCATGACCGAAATTGATGAACCATCCAGAAGTGTGTGGAGTGTAATTATTAAAAGTCATTATCAATCATTTTCAAAGCAAAATATTAATTAATTAATAATTAATAAAAATTATCAAATCAACACCAAACAAGATAAGCAATTAGTGGAGCAATTATGGATTTGGTGGAGTAATTAGTGGAGAAATTAATAATGGATTTGGTTGAGAATTTGATGGATGATTTGATGGTGGCAAAATTTTGCCTATAAATACCAAGCCATTTCACTTGTAAAATTCATACTTTCTTCTTTGAAATTCTTAATGAATAAATAAGAAGATTGTATCTATTTTGTTTATTTTTAGTTTTCAGTAATTAATTTTCAGTTTCGCACTTTCTTTTCTTTACTTTTCAGTTTTTACTTTCCGCAATTTACTTTTACGCACAATACTTTTCTTTCTTTAATTTTTCAGTTTTTACTTTTCAGTAATGAGGAGGTAACTTCCCCAGCTAGGGTGAAAGGTAATTCTTTTACTATTGCTATTTAGATTAATCTCCCTTAAATATAATATATTCACTACTTAAAATATTGACTTAAAAAGGATACCGCTATATTGGTCGGTTGGTAATTCATTTTAATCTGGTTTTAACCTGACTAATCAAGGATACCGCCAGATTGGTCGGTTGGTAATTAAACTTTCTTACCGCCTATATGGCAGGTTCATGGACAAATCTTTTTACCGCCTTAATGGCCGGTTGGACTTAATTTGACTTAATCAGGTTACCGCCTATATGGCTGGTTGGTAATGTTATCACAAGTTTATATATTATATTATGGGAGATATCTAAATTAGTAGTAGTAAAAGTAATTCCTTTTACCTTAGCATTTTATTTTATTGTAATTTACTTTTCAGTATTTACTTTACCGCATTTTTACTTTATGTCTTTTATTTTCAAGCTTTTACTAGCCCTAGTTATGTGTTGTAACTAAATTAGTTATCTGGGGTTGTGATGAAATCCAATATCACCATTTTATAAGGGTTAGATTATAGCATGGGTAATATAAAGATTTATTTATTGAGTCTTAAACTTAATGCTTTTTCATTAACTGGCCATTAATAAAATTGATCTGGTAAATCTAAAATGAACTAGACATAGGGATTTTAGGTTTCAGCCTTAGACTCAATAGCCCACGATCTTCCTTGAGGATAGATAACCCCTTTAATAGATTTCCTTACAGGATAGGAATATACCTGTCGGGCGGGGGTAGCCATAATTGGAACTTAAACTTAATGAATCCAGATAATTTGGTTGACATAGACATATGATTCAATTGGGTTAAACTGGGTATTTGTGTCTGACCATCGACAGAGGCTTACACATAATTTAGTGTTCCAGGTTAATAAATCAATATATTACCCAACTTTAAGATAACCACTTCATCTTTAAAATGATATTGGAAGAAATCACAACCCTAGATAGTTTTTAATATTGAATTTTCTTAAAACCTATTTTCGACAATTTTATTTACTTGCTTTTAAATTTAGAATCGTCACCATTTCAAATCAATCAATCAACTTGTTAGATATTAGTAATCATTTGACCTCATAAAATTAATAGTTTAGATATTAAGTCCTCGTGGGATCGATATTTTTATACTACTTGAACGATACGTGCGCTTGCGTTATACGTGTGTGTTTACGCCGGTCAAGTTTTTGGCGCCGTTGCCGGGGATCGAACCCGGGTCACCCGCGTGACAGGCGGGACTTAATTACTCAGACTTCAGATATATATATTTTTGCAGCATCTTCAATCCATGTAACGAGCTTTGGGTCAGTGACTCCCAAACCAGTTGGTTTTAGGGCACTAGGTGTTAAAACACCCTTACAGACTTAATAACTCGGATATCAAGTAGTATAAAAAGTATCGATCCCACGAGGACTTAATATCTCTTCTATTAATTTTATGAGGTCAAATGATTACTAGTATCTAACAGGTTGTTTGATTGATTTGAAAAGGTGACGATTCTAAATTTAAAAATAAGTAAATAAAGTTGTCGAAAATAGGTTTTAAGAAAATTCAATATTAAAAACTAAATAAGAAGAAAGTATCTAGTTTTTGGCACCGTTGCCGGGGACTTATTTATCTTTCACTATTAATTTAGGGGTTAGATACGTTACTTGTATCTAATTTCTTTTTACTTATTGTCGTTGTTTTCTTGTGTTTCAGGTTCTCAGAAACTACATGAGACGAACCAGAAGCTTTGAACTCCGACCGCTTGACCTAGAAATTGAAAGAACCATCAGACAGTTGAGAAGGGAAAGGCGAGAAGCCAAGAAGCTTTAGTCAACATGGAACCTGAACCTTTGAACGTTGCACCACCAATTCCCATTCGAGACAGAACCATTCCGGTGGTTGACAGACTCATTTCCTGTATTGTACTTCCTCCTTCCTTCTAGCAAATGCGTGTGACATCAAAACATGCATTCAGATGATTCAGCACTCAGTTCAGTTCAGGGGAGAATGCAACTGAAGATCCTAATGCCCACATCAGTAACTTCCTGGAAGTTTGCGACACTTTTAATTACAACCGAGAGCTGAAGAAGCAATGAGACTGCGTGTTTTCCATACTCCTTGAAGGACAGAGCTAAAGCTTGGCTACATTCACTACCACCAGGTTCTATCACAACTTGGAACACTTTAGCCACCAAATTTCTTGCAAAGTACTTTCCACCAGCCAGAACCGGAAAGCTGAGGAATGACATCACATCATTTGTACAACAAGATTCAGAATCCCTCTGTGAAGCTTGGGAAAGGTATAAAGATTTACTCCGAAAATCCCTCACCATGAGATTCCAAAATGGCTTCAAGTCCAACATTCTATAATGGACTTTCTGGAATAATGAGAACCACAATCGATGCTGCTGCTGGAGGAGCCTTGATGGCAAAAGGAGAAGATCAAGCCTGGGACCTAATCGAAGAAATGGCCAACAACAATTCCTTGTGGCCAACAGAAAGGAGCATGATCCAAAGAATTGCAGGAATTTATGAAGTTGGAGCAAACACAGCAGTGAATACCAGGCTGGATCAGATATGCAAATGTCTAGAAACACTTAGCACGCAAGTTGTGAACATCACTGGATCCACAAGTTCACCATATGGAGGAGCACCAGAACCAAACCAACATGAAGAGACGGTGAATTATGTCAACAATTTCAACAGACAAGGGAACAATTCATATTCCAACACCTACAACCCAGGGTGGAGGAATCATCCTAATTTATCATGGAGCAACAATTCAGGCCAACAGCAGAACTATCCACCACCTAATTCCAGCAACAGAACAAAGGCCAGGAGCAGGCAAATGAATCAGGAATAACAGAAGTGTTGACCTACTTGAAAAAGATGAAACAAAACACGACTCTCAAGCAGCAAGATATGACACTATATTTCAAAGCCATTCAGCCTCTATCAAAGCACTAGAGAATCAAATCGGACAACTGGCAAATGCTCAGAGTTACAGACCGCCAGGTACCCTTCCTAGCAACACAGAGCCAAATCCAAGGAACATGGGGAGGATCAATGTCATGCCATCATGTTAAAAAGCGGTACTGAAATTAACAAAGATGTTGGAGTCAAAACAGCTGCTGAGGAAGTTCCAAAAGAAACAAAGCAACAGATGGAGGAAAAAGAAGCAAAGGAAAAAGAACAGATCACTCCACCTCCACCTTTTCCTCAACATCTTCATAAGAACAAATTGGACAAGAAGTTTTCTCGGTTCTTGGAGATCTTCAAAAAGCTGCATATCAACATTCCATTTGCAGAAGCGTTGGAACAAATGCCCACCTATGCCAAATTCATGAAATATTCTTTTTCATGAAAACGGAGATTGGAGATTACGAGACAGTAGCATTAACAGAAGAATGCAGTGCCATCATTCAGAGGAAACTTCCCCCGAAGTTGAAAGATCCTGGCAGTTTCACTGTTCCTTGCGTCATAGGAGAACATAACTTTGGTAAGGCTTTGTGTGATTTAGGTGCGAGTGTTAACTTGATCTTGATGCCTTTTTCTATTTTCAGGAAACTGCAGATTGGAGAAACAATGCCAACTTCAGTCTCACTACAACTTGCTGATAGAACGCTCGTATTTCCAAGAGGCGTAGTTGAGGATGTGCTGGTCAAGGTTGACAAATTCATTTTCCCAGCAGATTTTATTATCCTTGATATGGAGGAAGACGCAGACGTGCCAATCATCCTTGGGAGACCATTCTTGGCTACAGGTCGAACCATTATTGATGTACAAAAAGGAGAACTAACCATGAGGGTACAGGACCAAGAAGTAACATTCAATGTTTTCAAGGCCATGAATTTCCCAGATGATGAAAAGAATGAGGAATGTTTCAGACTTGATGTGATACACAGTTACCGTTCAGAACTCTGATGAAAACAAAGTTCTACTGACAAACTTAAAACATGTCAATTACCTGTGGAGCCTGAAGATAAAGCGCACTTTTACTGAAAGAGCCATTCTTGCTCTACAAACAACAGAAGAGAAAATTTCCACCAGCTCAACGAATTGGAGGAATTTCACAATCAGCCTTTTGAGGATGCCAAATTGTACAAAGAAAAGGGCAAGAAAGACATGATGAGAAGTTAGTGCGCATACAACTGGAACCAGGGCAGAAGGTACTGTTAAACAAATCAAGGGTGAAATTCTTCCCATGGAAGCCAAAATCACGGTGGTCAGGTCCATTTGTGATCACCAAAGTTTTACCAAATAGAGCCGTTGAGATACATGATCCTGACGCTAACAAACTTTCAAGGTTAAAAACAAGCGTGTCAAGCACTACTGGGGAGAATCATTTGAGCGACAAAAAGAAAGTGTTACACTTTCAGATCCAGCTTAACGTTCGAAAGTCACGTCTAGCTGACGACTTTAAACTTAGCGCTCGCAGGGAGGCAACCCATGCAATTTGTGTATATATTGTGATTTGGTGTGTTTATTTTTGTGTGTTTAATTTTTGCAGGATTAGTCATTTCAAAATGGAAGAGCTCTCGCAAATCTTCGCAAGCAATTTCCTTCTCTCCCTCAAAAATCTCTGATGAAAGTTTACAAAGCTCGCTTGGAACGGATGAGGTTACTGACAATTCACGGTGTTCCTAATGATATTCGTTGGGTAATTGAAGCACGAGTCCGATTGGCAGGTGAGTCTTCTGACTCTTTTATTTCACATCTGCCTGGTTTTGGAAGAAGCACTTATGCAAAGAAACGTAGAGCTAAGCAAATGGGTGTTTGTTACAATGTGCACGATTTAATTGCAACACTCGTTGTCGTTCTTTAGGAATGGTGTCTGATATCGCGAAGACAAAATTAAATTCATTAGGGATGGCTTGAGTAAGGAGTCTTTAGATGAAATATCTTCAACTCTTGAGACGCATCCCAGTGGATATGTTCACATTGCCATTCGCAAATTACATACACAATTCCAAAAAGAAAGACAACAATTAAGTCTCGGGAATCTGACTCAAAAAGACCAGTTTTGCCAATTATAAGAAAATTGGATGGGAAGCTTGTCCCTGACGCATAGACGTCAATCAAGCCGTTACTTTTTCTTAATATTATATCTCTTTGTCTTTTCTTAATAATTGTGATTTGTTTTGTTGTTTTCTCTTATTTTCTCCGACAGGATCCAGACCTTTTTGACTATCACGATATTATTTCGCTACTAATCGTCCTCTGGAAGATACTGTGCTATTTTACTCACCCTTTTCAGGTACTATAAATTCAGCCCAGTCATTGCACTTTTGAAGGCATCCAGAGTTGAGAAAGAAATACATAAAAATGGAAGCCACTTCAAGAAGACGAGTTGAAAATATCTGTGTGTTTTGTGGTAGTAGTGTTGGTACTAAGCCACAATACATAGAAGCAGCACAAGAATTGGGTCGAGTCTTAGCTGCAAGAAATATGCACTTAATATATGGCGGAGGCAATCTCGGACTTATGGGGATCGTTTCAAAGGCCGTTCAGGAAGGAGGCAGTCATGTCTTGGGAATCATCCCAAAACCCTTGGCAGAGGCAAATCTTATTGGATCATCAAACGGAGAGGAACTGATCGTGCAAGGTATGTCTGAACGATTGGTAGAAATGATTAACCGTGCTGATGCTTTTATCGCTTTGCCAGGTGGCTTGGGTACATTGGAGGAAATTTTTATAGTTCTATCTTGGGCGAACCTGAACATACACCAGAAACCACTTGGACTGCTCAACGTTGATGGATTTTATGATTTTCTTTGTGTGTGTTTCTTGATGATGCTCGGAAATGGGTTCGTGTCAAAACCTATGAAAGAACTCCTCTTCACTGCCAGAACTGCTCCGGATCTAATAGACCAACTCATAGCCTATGAACCACAAGTTGACCCTATCCTTTCAAAGATAAATGGTCCGAGGACGATCGTGGTAAGAGGCGTCGGATTAATCTGGATCTTAACCTTTAATTTCCTGTAGATTTTCAGCTAACCAGGTACAACCTTCTAACTCTCATTTTACTGTTTAAGACATTGGGGACAATGTCTCATTTAGGTTTGGGGGAGGAAATTAGTTGATTAGTACCTTGTTTTTAGTTTGTATGTTGTTTTTATTTTTAGTCCAAAATTTTTCGAAAAATACAAAAAAATTGAAAAATTTTCAAAAATTACAAATTTTTTTTGTATTTTTGTGTTTTTATTTTGACTAAAAAAGTGAAATTGGTAAGAGATAGCTGAGTAAGGAGTTTCCATTCCTGAGACGTATCTCAAACCTATTTCGAAACAAGTTAATTTTTGTTTATTTTTCATTTTGAATTATTTAATTTGTGAATTCTCCTTAAAACGGACTAAAAGGATCTTCATATGCTCAGTTGACAGGTATTATCAACATATATAGTAACATACGGACATGAGTTAAAATTGAAAAGTTTGTAATATTCAGTGCTCTAGTTTAATTGGAGGAAACATCTCAAAAAGCAGTGGAGTAAAAAAAAAAAAAAAAAAAAAAAAAAAACTTCTGAGATCCGAGTTATTAAGTCTGTAAGGGTGTTTTAACACCTAGTGCCCTAAAACCAACTGGTTTGGGAGTCACTGACCCAAAGCTCGTTACATGGATCAAGATGCTGCAAAATATATATATCTGAAGTCTGAGTAATTAAGTCCGTAGGGGTGTCTTAACACCTGGTGCCCTAAAGCCAACTGGTTTGGGAGCCACCGACCAACACTCACTACATAGATGGAAGATATTGTATATAAATAAAAAATAGAGAAAAATCAAAGAAAAAAAATCATAAAATCAGAAAAATTATTCCATTGCTATAAAAAAAGGTGTGAAATCTGATAGAACTTTAGGACAAAAATATTACTCTCTTATCAACTGCACTTATGACTGTTGTGGGCAAAAATGAGTTGATTAATATTTTGTTGCTGTGTATATGGAGAATGGTAAAAATAATCGGAGAATTTACTTATTCGGTAATTTAGAATAAAACAAAACAACTAGTAACTTGGAGTAGAAGTTTCACCTGATTAGTCACTAACATCTTTATTCTCTTTTCGCTTGTCTTTTTGCTTTTGTGTGCATTAGTTTTACTACCTTTTTACTTTTGTAAAATTTTGTGGGTATCATTGCTGTAAACCCTCACGAGACTACAACTCGTCCACTAGGGACACCTAGGGGTTTAAGGCTTGTTGCATACGCTAAATGCAACCGTGATCCCTACGAAAGGCTTAGTTTAATTTTATGTTTCTTGTATTTTATTTTGTTGTTTTGCTCGAGGACTAGCAAATGTTAGGTTTGGGGGTGTGATGAGCGGAAAATATATCAATATTTACCGCCCCTTTTACTTAATATTTTTTGTTTAGTTTCTCGGGTTTGATGAACGTTTTGATATATTTTAGTTTATTTTGCAGATAAATAATATCGGGTCTTAATGAAATCATTTAGGATGAAATATGGTCAAATAAAGGCAATTATTGGACTTGATATATTAATTTTGGAGATTGGAAACTTGAAAGGGCGTTTTGACGAAGTGCAGTTTTGGAAATTCCAGTTTTGCGCATCTGTCGTATTTTGGGCATAACTTTTTACTCAGATATCGGATTGAGCTGATTCAAGTTCCAGATTAAAGAGGACTCAAAGATCTACAACTGTGAAAGAGAACATATTTTCAAATTCCGATGATTTCATGACCGAAATTGATGAACCATCCAGAAGTGTGTGGAGTGTAATTATTAAAAGTCATTATCAATCATTTTCAAAGCAAAATATTAATTAATTAATAATTAATAAAATTTATCAAATCAACACCAAACAAGATAAGCAATTAGTGGAGCAATTATGGATTTGGTGGAGTAATTAGTGGAGAAATTAATAATGGATTTGGTGGAGAATTTGATGGATGATTTGATGGTGGCAAAATTTTGCCTATAAATACCAAGCCATTTCATTTGTAAATTCATACTTTCTTCTTCTTGAAATTCTTAATGAATAAATAAGAAGATTGTATCTAGTTTGTTTATTTTTAGTTTTCAGTAATTAATTTTCAGTTTCGCACTTTCTTTTCTTTACTTTTCAGTTTTTACTTTCCGCAATTTACTTTTACGCACAATACTTTTCTTTCTTTAATTTTTCAGTTTTTACTTTTCAGTAATGAGGAGGTAACTTCCCCAGCTAGGGTGAAAGGTAATTCTTTTACTATTTCTATTTAGATTAATCTCCCTTAAATATAATATATTCACTATTTAAAATATTGACTTAAAAGGATACCGCTATATTGGTCGGTTGGTAATTCATTTTAATCTGGTTTTAACCTGACTAATCAAGGATACCGCCAGATTGGTCGGTTGGTAATTAAACTTTCTTACCGCCTATATGGCAGGTTCATGGACAAATCTTTTTACCGCCTTAATGGCGGTTGGACTTAATTTGACTTAATCAGGTTACCGCCTATATGGCTGGTTGGTAATGTTATCACAAGTTTATATATTATATTATGGGAGATATCTAAATTAGTAGTAGTAAAAGTAATTTCTTTTACCTTAGCATTTTATTTTATTGTAATTTACTTTTCAGTATTTACTTTACCGCATTTTTACTTTTATGTCTTTTATTTTCAAGCTTTTACTAGCCCTAGTTATGTGTTGTAACTAATTAGTTATCTGGGGTTGTGATGAAATCCAATATCACCATTTTATAAGGGTTAGATTATAGCATGGGTAATATAAAGATTTATTTATTGAGTCTTAAACTTAATGCTTTTTCATTAACTGGCCATTAATAAAATTGATCTGGTAAATCTAAAATGAACTAGACATAGGGATTTTAGGTTTCAGCCTTAGACTCAATAGCCCACGATCTTCCTTGAGGATAGATAACCCTTAATAGATTTCCTTACAGGATAGGAATACCTGTCGGCGGGGTAGCCATAATTGGAACTTAAACTTAATGAATCCAGATAATTTGGTTGACATAGACATATGATTCAATTGGGTTAAACTGGTATTTGTGTCTGACCATCGACAGAGGCTTACACATAATTTAGTGTTCCAGGTTAATAAATCAATATATTACCCAACTTTAAGATAACACTTCATCTTTAAAATGATATTGGAAGAAATCACAACCCTAGATAGTTTTTAATATTGAATTTTCTTAAAACCTATTTTCGACAATTTTATTTACTTGCTTTTAAATTTAGAATCGTCACCATTTCAAATCAATCAATCAACTTGTTAGATATTAGTAATCATTTGACCTCATAAAATTAATAGTTTAGATATTAAGTCCTCGTGGGATCGATATTTTTATACTACTTGAACGATACGTGCGCTTGCGTTATACGTATGTGTTTACGCCGGTCACCGAACCTTCATGTCTTTGGAAGGGAAATTTTTTCTTTCATTTGTTATTGCTAGCACATTAGGACTGAATCAAGGGATAGGGAAACTCACCCAAGTGTTGGAAACACTCAAGAAAGCTTGGAGCTTCCACGAAAATGCATAAAAAGTTTTGGAACTCATCCGATCATGTGAGTATTTTCTGTAAATCTTTTGATTTTATTCACACACATCACTCTTAGACGATCTTGGCAGTTCTAGGAACACTTACAATAGTATCAGAGCGATCTAAGCTTGATTTGAATTTCTAGGGTTCATGACTTTTAATTTGTGATTTTTGTGTTTGGAGCATGAAATGCCTAAATTGATGGTTGGTTCAGTTTATATGATGTTATTGGATTTGTATATAATTGGGTTTGTGATAAATTGATTAGATCAAATCCATAATTCTTCATGCTTGGCCGAATGTACCCCTAGGTTGCTCATGGTAATTTTTTTTTTTTGAAAATTAGACAATTGGATGTGTTATTGGCATGATAGAAATCTTAGATGTTGATTTAATTAGATTGAAATCAAATTGAATGATTTTTGTATGCCTTTTCCGTGAGCCTTGAAGCATTTTATAAGATTGATTTTGCTTCAATTTGTGTTGGACATGATTGAAATGTAGAGCATGATTAATTGAATTAATTAGTGTTTTGGAACAATAGATTAATTAATTAATTATGGTAATTACACTTGAATTGAATTAATTTGTAATTTAGAATAATAAGTTAATTTAATTATTGTATTTGGGCTTAATGGGCTTGGTTGGGCCAAGTTTGGTTTAGGATAATTGGTGGATCCAATTGGGCCTAAAACCATTTCCATAAAGTCCAATATGATAATTGGGCATTTAATATTTTAATTGGGCCTAATGTGCCTAAATTGATTTTTGGCATAGGGTGATTCCTAATTGGGCCTTGGCATCTTGGGTTTGACCCATAATTGCCAAAGCCCATGCCTTAAGAATTAATTGAAAGCTCATTGGACTTTAATTGAATAGTATTGGATACTAATTTGGCATTTAAGACCCATAAAGATTGGATTTGGAATCCAAGTCTAAAAGGCACTATTGAAAGTGTAATTATTTAATTTAGAATTAAATATGAATTAGTATTGAATATAATTTAAATTGGATTTAAAATTATAGTTCGATATAATTCAAGAATACTTACTTTAAGTATTTATTCTTAAACAGTTGGACTCGCGCAAATCAAATCGTTGTTTGAACATTGGATGGTCACTAATCAAAGATTGATTAATTGGATTAGATTGATTGATAACATGCTTTGTGTGAATACTGATGTATATGTATGAATAATGTATATCGGACGGATATTAGAAGGGTGAGGACAATTTTGGAAATTATTGTAATAAATTTAGAATTTATTAAATGGGACCTGTGTGTCCAGCCTATTACCTCTTTTCTCATTGTATTTCTCTCTCACCAATTCCCCTCAATGTAAATGAGGTTCTTTTAGAAGTATTATGTAATTGATAGAAGTATGAATAGGCTAGGGAGAGAGGAAATGGAGATATTTGTTCTAGGAACAATTTGTTGTATATCAATCTGCATATCATTATTAATTTTATCACGCCTTATTATGCTTTTAGAATGCATGTTTAAGGGTGTATGATGATACCTAATTAAAGATAATAAAATGGTTGTCAAATCGCGACAAAAACCCTCATTTCATATTAAGCATTTTTCCTTCCATTGAGTGATTCTCTCTCAAGATCCAAGATTGGCATTGGTTTGTTGGTCAAAATCAAGACCTTTGTCCATCGCGGATGTGTTTGGATCATGAAAGCTTTGTTCCATATCGTACGTCTTGGGCAAGTTGTGATTTGTTGGCCAAAGTCAAGGTCACTTCTTATTCATCGGCCTCAATTACGAAGCTTTCCCATTGTCAATAGGTCACGCTTAACTGGTTTCATTAAGCTTGTTGAGCCAAAGCCAATGCTTAGTTGATTTAGAGGAAAAGGTAGGCAATCTATTGGATATATTGGCATATATTGGATATATTTTTCGGACTTGGAAGTCCACCTACTGGATCTAGAATTGGATGGGATCCAATTGATCTTAGAGATATACCTAGTTAAGTTTCATACAATTTGTTGGCCAAAGTCAAGTTGTGTGTTATTTAACGGGATCCTAGCCCACTAGGAAACTAGGTTTCCCAAGTACTCCACAGAGGGTAGAGGCTGGCCGAAAAATAGTGGGAGGCAAGTATTAAATTTGCAATTTTGTTTAGATACTTGCCAATACGCGCTCATTTCATTTTTCGTCATCAATTATTTATAATATATTAGTTGGACTAATATTCAATTGTTGTTTTAATTGAATAGTTGGACTGTATTCAAACTACTTCATTTATAGTTGGTTATATAATTGGATTATAGTAATCAATATATTTTAATTTAACCGATCATTTATAGTTGGTTATATAGTTAGACTATAGTAATCATTATATTGATTGTACCCGAAATCGTTGATTTGATAGTTGGACTATTTGGAATCAAGATAACTGAAAGATTAACGTTTAAAACATAATCCTGGGTGAAAATGTCTTTAAGCGGCTTCAATTTTCAATTGGGAATAGAACCTCAGGATAGTCCTGGGAGCCGAGAAGTTACTTTAATTGATAGAGTGACATCTCGGGCCTGAGCCCAGAGTTGAGCAAATAGTGGAGCATGAGTTTTGGAAGACTCATAGTGATGATAACTTTAGTGCTCACTCTGTTATGCTTGCCGCAATGACTCTTTAATTTCGTCGTCAGAACTAAGGATTAGATCATTATACCATGATGTTGAAATTAAAGGATCTTCATAAATCTAACCTTAGATCTTAGAAGTATGAGTTGCAAAAGAAGCTCTTTTGCTCGTGTATGTTAGAAGGTACGTCTGTTGAACACTAGGTGTCGCAGATGATTGCTGACATCGAATAGCTAGGTTAGCTGGGCATTACCTACGAGGCCGAGACTTCCAAAGATTTGATCTTACAGTCCCTTCCCGAAAGCTGGGGCAGGTTCATTAAGAACCAAGAGAAAACTCTTGGAGAGTTGATGGCTATGCTCAAAGAGGCAGAGCCAAAGCTTCTAAAAAGGCAAAATCGTCATAGTCTTTTGGGAATACAAATGACATATCCTAAGATGTCTGCTTAAACTGTGGCAAACGGGGTCACTGGATGCGTGACTGCCGTATGGACAAAGCAGACATGAAGGAAATGAAGGCGGGCAAGGCTCCGACTTCAAGAATGTTTGTTATAAACATGACCACTACTAGTTTAAAAATTGGATTTTTGATACTGGATGTGGAACATACATATGTACTGATGTGTGGGATCTACTGATGAACAGGATACTGACTTCAGATGAGATCGACCTATGAGTCGGAAACAGGACATGAATCGTTGTTTTGGCCGTAGGAACCTAAGTTTTGGAACTGCCATTTGGGCATGTACTTAAATTATGAGACTGTTATAATGTATCTAGTTTGACTAGAAATATTATCTCTATATCTAGTTTAACCCGTTGCGGGTATACCTCTATATTCTAGAACACTAAATGTTTTGTTTATAAAGATGATATTGAGATAAACACATTAGATATGAATAAAAGTATTTATATTTTGAATATAAATGAATCTCAAACATATAACATGACAAACAAATAGCTCAAACAGAATTAATCAGATAAGACTTATTTGTGGCATTATTGTCTAGGACACATTAACAAGACTCGTATATCCACACTTTCGAATAGTGGGTACTAAGACGAATTTGATTCTAATTCAAATAATGTCTACGAATCTAGTTTATTAGGCAAAGTGCCAAAAACACCTTTTACTTGGTAAAAGTGCAAATGCCACCGATCTGTTAACCCTCATTCATAGTGACGCAAGTGGGGCCATGTCTAGCTAGGCTAGACGTGGATATGAATACTTCGTAACCTTTACGAATGTGGCATCGCGTTACGGTTATGTGTATCTTATGAAACACAAGTCAGAAACTTTTAGAGTTTCGACACGAAGTAAGAAAACAGACCGGTCAAAGTATTAAAAACATTACGGTTGGACCATAGTGTAAAATACTTAAACATATAAGTTTTAAGATTACTTGAAAGAGTATAGTATTCTTTCATAGTGGACTCCTCCCCGAACACCTCAATCGAGTGATGTGTCTGTACGGAGAAACCTTACTTTGTTGGACATAGTAAGGTTAATGGTGAGTCGCTCTGACGCTACCAATTTCCTTCTAGGGATACGTATTAGTGCAATACTTATTTTTAATAAGGTTCCGTCAAAAGTCTGTTGGACAGACTCTATATTAGATATGAACAGGAAAGAAACCCGGTTTCTCATTCTGATGATTGGGATGCTGGGCATATAATTGAATGTTTGGATGATACCAAACTAGAACCCAAATCGGATAAGTGCATTTTTTTAGGTTGTCATAAGGAAACCAAAGTATAGTACTTATACAACTCACAAGAGAAAAATGTAATTGTTGCTCTCCATGCGGTTTTCCTAAGAGGAATTCCTATATGCAGCGGTAAGTAGGAGGAAAGTAAAACTCGATGAAAATCAGAGTAAACTGTTCCAGGCACCGATTCCTTAACGGAACACAAACAGTTCATCAGGGATGAAACTGTACCACAATCTTCGAATACACAATAACCATGTAAATCGGAGAGAGTTAGAAAAAAACCTGAGAGGTATAGGTTTCTGATCTCACCTCATGTAGATGTCAATCTTATTGAGGAAGACGAATCAGCTACGTATGAGGTAGCGATACAAGGTATCGACTCCGCTATATGGCAAAGTGCCATGAAATACGAAATGGATTCCATGTATACAACCAAGTTTGAACACTGGTTGATGTACCAGAAGGCATTGTGCCTATTGGTATTATATGAGTCTTCAAGGAAGACATACATGGATGGCAACATACAAATGTACATAGCTAGGCTTGTACAGAAAGAGTATCGTAAATGATATAGTGTCGACTACGACGAAATTTTTTCACCTGTTGCCATGATTAAATCCATTTGGATAATGCTTGCTAATGCTACATATTTCATTTATGAAATATGGCACATGGACGTCAAAACCGCTTTCCTTAACGGAAACCTTTTGGAGAATGTTTACAACAACCCGACGATTTTGTTGTGCCAAAACATGCAAACAAGATTTGCAAGTTAAATCGATCCATTTATGGATTGAAGCAAGCATTGTGTTCTTGGAACCAATGTTTTGATAAGATCATAATGGTATATGATTTCATTCAAAAAGAAGATGATTCTTGTGTATATAAGAAGGTTAGTGGGAGCGCACTAACAATGAATGTCCTATAAGTTGATGATGTATTACTTCTGAGCAATAACATTCCCATAATATAATCGGTGAAAGCTTGGCTTTGATTAAAATTCTCCATGGAATACCTGGGAGAAGCATGCTTTATTCTAGGAATAAAGATATACTGAGATAGATCTAGAAAGCTGCTGACACTCTCTCAGTGTTCATACGTTTTGTTATGTACGTGACCTGGTGTCTCATATGCTTTGAGCATATGGAGTCACAATCAGGCCAATCCAGGTGATGGTCACTGGATTAATGTAAAGAACATCCTTGAGTATCTTGGACGAACTAAGATGCTTTCTGGAAATATGGAGAAATGAGAACTTGAGGTAACTAGGTTCACCGCTGCAAGTTTCCAAACCGATAAAGACGACTTTAAGTCGCAATAAGGGTACATATTTAGTTTGAATAACGGAACAGTGAGCTGGAAATCTTCCAAGCAAGATATTGTTGCCGAATAAATAACAAAAGTGGAACATTGCTGCAGCTGAGGCAGCAATAGAAGCATTTTGGATCTATATAATCCTACTTGGATTATGAGTAGTTCTGTTAGAAGTTGAGCTAGGCTACAACACAGGCTAAGGAACCACGGTCTCATCAATGATCCAAGTATATACTTCGACTATTTCATCATATTCGTCGGATCATACATCGTGGCGATGTGATGATCGAATATAACACATCAGATGATAACATTGTAAATCTGTTGACGAAAGTTAAATTGGATTTTTCTACTCAATTTATTTATATGGGCTAAAATAATATATTAGATATATTAATTGAAATTAGATTTCAATACGGAATTAAAATTGGATTTTAATTCAAGCGAACGAATTAATTTAGAATTAATTCGCGAGCGACTTCCGTAATAATTTTGCTAGGCATTATTATTTAATTAAATTGGATTTAATTACGTCGCGACAGAAAATTCGATTAATCGGATTAAGCGAACCCGAGCCCGAAGTGTGTGGAGCAAGCCACTTGAATTTTGAATTAAAGTGGGTCCCACCAACTTACATCACATGTCTATCAAGTGTCAACTTGAGTGATGGAAGTTGTTGGAGGCATTAAATGTCATTTTCCCTCCTACACTTTGCCTTTGCTTTTGGTAAAAGGATATACACACTTTTGTGAGTTTACTTGGTTAATTGGGTTTTAGAAACACAAAAAAAATTCTCTCTCTCCTTTTCTTTCTCCATGGCCGAACCTTCATGTCTTTGGAAGGGAAATTTTTTTTCTTTCATTTGTTCTTGCTAGCACATCAAGGAGTGAATCAAGGTGATAGGGAAACTCACCCAAGTGTTGGAAACACTCAAGAAAGCTTGGAGCTTCCACGGAAATGCATAAAAAGTTTTGAACTCATCCGATCAATGTAAGTATTTTCTGCAACTCTTTTGATTTTATTCACACACAAATCACTCTTAGACGATCTTGGCATGTTCTAGGAACACTTACAGAGGCACCACCATGTATTTTTAAACACTGCCCACATCCATTATCCTCAATAATTATGTTCTATTGTTTCCAAATCAAACAAACATACTCACCCAACTTCTTGTCTTGTTCTATCAAATAATTAATTATCTCACATATGGCTTATCTTCATTATCTTCTTACGGTTGCAATTGTACTTGAAGGATCAATATCTTAAACTCAACTATCTCCCTATTTTTTTTTATTCTTCCATATGCCCTAATGTCTCTAACATTATTCTAGACATAAGATATTTGTATTGCCAAATAATATTTCAGCAAAGAGGTTTCAAAGTTATTCATAACATGAAAGCTGTCGTGGAAAGGGCATGTCCAGAAATTGTTTGATGAGCTAATATTCTTACATTACTGATAAGTGTGGTTTGTACTCACTTATTTTTGCATTCTTAGCTTACTATTTTATTAGTTTCCGTATTATTTAATGTATTTTGTAGTTCTTTTATGTTTTATTTGTAGGAAGAATTAATACACGGATCTTGGGGCATTTGTATGTGTTTTGGGATCATTCGGACGCATCGGAAGCACACAGGAAAAGCGAAAATACAGAATCGGCAAGCCAGAAAAAGTGACTGGCACCGTGGCGCCACATCAGTGTCACACATACAATTTCCAGTGGCTTTGGCACTGCAGCGCCAACTTCCCGGCGCCGCGACGCCCCGCAACGATTAGAAACATAAATTTTCAGGGTTTTTTCATGCACAAGGACCCCAAGGCTCTATTATAAATACATTAGTTCGTCCAAACTCAAGAGAAGAGGCTAATACACATCACAAAACACAAAACACATATTTGAAGAGCGACAAGAGGAGACGAAGGCGGTGACTTCCGAAGAGGAAGGGATTCAATTTGGGTTTTATCTTCTTGTTTCTTTCTTAGAACTCTAATGATTTTCATTAGATTCATGACATGTTTTTATTGATTTTATCTTTTGTCATGAACTAACTC
Organism: Zanthoxylum bungeanum; assembly: GCA_019454045.1. Classification (NCBI taxonomy): domain Eukaryota; kingdom Viridiplantae; phylum Streptophyta; class Magnoliopsida; order Sapindales; family Rutaceae; genus Zanthoxylum; species Zanthoxylum bungeanum. The sequence goes on from SKCR01043087.1 coordinate 36,948, forward strand.
CTTAATTTTGGAGAATGATGTAATCGATGCTTGAACTTTTGTATTGTTTGTCAATTTTGTTATGAAGTTTTATTCAGTTTATTTATATTCTTTTGAGTTTAATGCTTCTTGGTTGCTGGCCACAATTTGAGATGATGCATGTTTGAAATCTATCACTCGAGAGAGAGGGATTCTGAATAGATCTAGAGAATATAACCTAGGATTCTATAAAGTTCTGGAGAATATATATTTCCTTTGAAGTCGTTAATATGGAATCACAAGACGTAATGAGTTGTTAATTACTAGATTTTTATAGGGATATCGAAGTCTGTAATTGAGAATATTTTCACTGATACTCGGGAGAGGGAGTGAATACTTAGGATTCTTGACTTATAAACAATACAGCTGAACGAAGATTAATTGACATGACAAATACATATGGGATAAGTAGGTGAAATCAGACTCTAGAATCTCAATTGTGTTAGTTCATCATATCTTAATATTTTTATATATTATTTATCTAGTTAAATCTTTATTATTTATTTTCTAAATAAAGTTAGGATTATCAATTGTAGTGTTTAGTGTGAGTTAACACAATCTCTGTGTGTTAACCGGTGCGTAATCACACGCGTATAACGCAAGCGCACGTATCGTTCAAGTAGTATAAAAAGTATCGATCAAGTAGTATAAAAAGTATCGATCCCACGAGGACTTAATACCTAATCTATTAATTTTATGAGGTAAAATTATTACTAATATCTAACAGGTTGATTGATTGATTTGAAATGGTGATGATTCTAAAAAAAAGTAAATAAAATTGCACGAAAGTAGGTTTAAGAAAATTCAATATTAAGAAACTATCTAGGGTTGTGAATCTTCCAATATCATTTTAAAGATGAAGTGATTATTTCATGTTTTTATAATATATCAGTTTACTAACCTGGAATACTAAATTATGCGAAAGCCTCTGTCGATGGTCAGATGCTAATACCCAGTATAACCCAATTGAACCATATGTCTATGTCAACCAAATTACCTGGATTCATTAAGTTTAAGTTCCAATTATGGCTACCCCCGCCCGACAGGTATATGTCTATCCTGTAAGAAAATCTATTAAAGGGTTATCTATTCTCAAGGAAGATCGTGGGCTATTAAGTCTAAGGCTGAAACCTAAAATTCCTTTGTCAAGTTTATTTTAGATTTACGAGATCAATCTTATTGGTGGCAAATTAACAAGACGCATTAAGCTTAAGACTTAATAAGTAAACCCTTAAATTACCCAAACTATAAAATAACCCCTTATAAACCAGTGATATTAGAATTCATCACAACCCTAGATACTAATAATTCAGTACTACACATAATAGGGCTAGTAAAAACTTAAATAAAATAAAAGACATAAAGTAAATGCTGAAAAGTAAATTACTGAAAAGAAAAAATGACGGAAAGTAAATGCTGAATTAATACTGAAAATTAAATGCTGAAAAGTAAATGCTGAAAGTAAATTACTGAAAAGTAAATAAAGTAAAAGTACAATAAAAGAAAATGATGAGGTAAAATGATTCACTTTTATTACTTCTATTTTAAATATCTCCCTTAATATAATATATTAACTTTGCATGATAATTACCAACCAGCCATATAGGCGGTATCCAGATTAAGTCAAATTAATAATTAATTACCAACCGACCAATCAGGCGGTATCCAGTTTAGTCAGGTTAAAACCAATTTAAATAATTACCAACCAACCAATATGGCGATATCATCGTTAAGTTAGGTTTTAACTAGTTTATATATTATAATTAAGGGAGATTAATCTAAATATTAGTAAGAAAAGTTTTACCTTTTACCCCAGCAAAGGGGAGTTACCTTCTCATTACTGAAAAGTAAAAACTGAAAATTAAAGAAAGAAAAGTAATGTGCGTAAAAGTAAATTGCTGAAAGTAAAAACTGAAAAGTAAAGAAAAGAAAGTGCGAAAGCGGAAATTAATTACTGAAAGCTGTAAATAAACAAACAAGATACAATCTTCTTAGTATTCTTAAGGAATTCCTTAGATGAAAGTATGAATTTACAAATGAAATGGCTTGGTATTTATAGGCAAAATTTTGCCTCCATCAAATCATCCACCAAATCCATTATTAATTGCTCCACTAATTGCTCCACCAAATTCATTATTAATTGCTCCACTAATTGCTTATCATGTTTGGTGGTGATTTGATAATTTTTATTATTTATTTATTAATTTTTTTTTTTTTTTTTGCTTTGAAAATGATTGAAAATGACTTTAATAATTACACATAACACACTTCTGGATGGTTCATCACTTTCGGGCATTAAATCTTCGGAATTCGAAATTATTTTGTCTTTAAAAGTTGTAGATATTTGAGTCTTCTTTAATCGGAAACTTGAATCAGCTCAATCCGATATCAGAGTAAACAGTTATGCCAAAATACGACAGATGCGCAAAATTGGAATTTCCAAAACTGCACTTCGTTAAAACGCCCTTTCAAGTTTCCAATCTCCAAAATTAATAGGTCAAGTCCAATTTTTACCCTTATTTGACCCACATTTCGTCCTAAATGATTTAATTGTCTCCCAATATTATTTTATCTGCAAAATAAACTAAAACACATCAAAACGTTCATCAAACCCGAGAAACTAAACAAAATATTAAGTAAAAGGGGCGGTAAATATTGATATATTTTCCGCTCATCACACCCCCAAACCTAACATTTTGCTAGTCCTCGAGCAAAATAATAAAATAAAATACAGAAACAATTAAAATTAAACTAAGCCACTTTCGTAGGGATCACGGTTGCATTTAGCATATGCAACAAGCCTTTAAACCCCTAGGTGTCCCTAGTGGACGAGTTGTAGTCCCATGAGGGCTTACATCAACGATATCCACAAACGTCAATATAAAACTAATGCACACAAAAGTAAAAAGACAAGAGAAAATAGAATAAAGAAGTTAGTGACTACATGTGAAACTTCTACTTCAAGTTACTAGTTGTTTTCTTTCTTTCTAAATTACTGAATAAGTAAATTCTCTCCGATTATATTTACCATTTTCCATATGCACAGCCGACAAAATATTAATCAACTCATTTTTGCCCACAACAGTCACAAGTGTAGTTGATAAGAGAGTAATATTTTTGTCCTAAAGTTTTATCAGAATTCACACCTTTTTGCAGCAATGGAATAATTTTTCTGATTTTTCTTATTTTTTTTCTTGATTTTTGATTTTTGATTTATTTATATACAATATCTTCCATCTATATAGCGAGTATTGGGTCGGTGGCTCCCAAACCAATTGGCTTTAGGGCACCAGGTGTTAAGACACCCCTACAGACTTAATTACTCAGACTTCATATATATATTTTTGCAATATCCTTGATCCATGTAGCGAGCTTTGGGCCAGTGACTCCCAAACCAGTTGGCTTTAGGGCACTAGGTGTTAAAACACCCTTACAGACTTAATAACTCGGACCTCAGACGTTTTTTTTTTTACTCTATCACTTTTTATAGATGTTCCTCCAATTAAACTAGAGCACTGAATATTTCAAACTTTTCAATTACAGCTCATGTTTGTATGTTACCATGTATGCTGATAATACCTGTCAACTGAGTATATGAAGATCCATTTTAATCAGTTTTATGGAGAATTACAAATTAAATAATTCAAAAGGAAATAAACAAAAATTAACTTGTTCCGAATAGGTTTGAGATACGTCTCAGGAGTGGAGGAAACTCCTTACTCAGCTATCTCTGACCAATTTCACATTTTTAGTCAAAATAAAAACAAAAACGCAAAATATATTTTGTAATTTTTGAAAAAATTTCAATTTTTTGTATTTTTCGAAAAATTTTGGACTAAAAATAAAAACAACACACCACTAAAAACAAGATACTGATCAACTAATTCCCTCCCCCAAACCTAAATGAGACATTGTCCCCAATGTCTTAAATAGTAGAAGAATAGTTTAGAAGATAATATATAGTTAGCTGAAATTCTACACGAAAGTTAAAGGTTAAGATCCAGATTAATCCTACGCCTCTTACCACGATCGTCCTCGGACCAATTTATCTTTGAAAGGATAGGGTCAATTTGTGGTTCATAGGCTAAGATTTGGTCAATTAGATATGGAGCAGTTCTGGCAGTGAAGAGAGTTTTTTTAAGATTTTGACACGAACCCATTTCTCCGGGCATCATCAAGAAACACACAAAGAAAATCATAAAATCCTTCAACGTTGTACAGTCCAAGCGGTTTCTGGTGTATATTCAGGTTCGCCCAAGATAACACTGTAAAAATTTCCTCCAATGTACCCAAGCCACCTGGCAAAGCAATAAAAGCATCAGCACGGTTAATCATTTCTACCAGTAGTTCAGACATACCTGGCACGATTAGTTCTTCTCCGTTTGATGGTCCAATAAGATTTGCCTCCGCCAAGGGTTTTGGGATGATTCCCAAAACTTGACTGTCTCATTCCTGTACAGCCTTTGAAACGATCCCCATTAGTCCAAGATTGCCTCCGCCATATACTAAGTGTATATTCCTTGCAGCTAAGACTCGACCCAATTCATGTGCTGCCTCTACGTATTGTGGTTTAACTCCAACACTAGTACCGCAAAACACACAGATGTTTTCAACTCGTCTTCTTGAAGTGGCTTCCATGTTTTACTCTGGATGTCTTCAAAAGTGCAATGATGAGTTGAATTTATAAAACCTGAAAAGGGTGAGTAATAATAGCACAAGTATCTTCCAAAGGACGATTAATAGCAAAATAGTAAAATAAATCGTGATAATAAAAAAGGTCTGGATTCTGTCGGAGAAAATAAAAAAAAAACACATAAAATAAATTACAATTATTAGGAAAAGACAAAGAGATATAATATGTAGTGGCTTGAATGACGTCTATGCGTCAGGGACAAGCTTCCCATCCAATTTTCTTATAAATTGGCAAACAGGTCTTTTTGAGTCAGATTCT